>VZSC01003862.1:13305-42071 GCA_013398225.1 Steatornis caripensis
GGCGAGCCGAGCCCCCGCAGAGCCGTGCCCACGCGACTGCCCCCCAGCTGGGCTGCAGCGGGCTCGCGGCAGTTTGCAAGAGAAGAGGGGGGGGAAATAAATAATAAAAGAATTCAGGGCAGAGCATCCCTTTTCTGCCTTCCCTATGGCGACCTGCAAAGAGCGACAGAAAAGGAGGTCGCTGCTGCTTAAAATACCAGGAGAGCGGGGGCAGCAGCAGCGCTGCAGAGCCTCCCCGCCCCGGGAAATGAGGTTTGAAGCAACGGAGCGGCCAGAGCCGGACCCTGCAACACGGCTTCAGCCTCCCTGCTCCGGTCCTTCACCTCCCCTCCCCACGCACTCAAATGCCCCCAAATCTTGGCCCTGAGGGTAAGTGGGGGTCCCCAGCCCTCTGAAAGGTGGTGCATGTGGAGGCAGCGGATGGAGAGGTCCGTGGCCCCGAGGAGCTGCTGGAAAAGCCTGTGTTTAAAAAAAGAATTAAAAAAGAAAGAAAATAACAGGCGGCTGGATGTGTGCGCCTTTGCCTGACACAGGCTGTCGCCGCAGTGGGAGCCGGGTTGGGTTTGCAGGCTCAGCAGAGCATCCTGCTGCGCCGAGCCCAGCCCCAGCTGGGATGTGCTGGGGAACAGGCAGGGCCACCAGGTCCCCTCCTTCCTTCCCGCAGCCCGGCACCTCCTCCCAGACCGGAATTTCTACCGGGACAGAGCCGGCGAGGTTTGGCCGACAGCTCTGAACCCAGCCCAGTCGATGCTGCCCAACCGGCCCCATGCGCAGGCGCAGTATCGACACAAAAAAGAGGTAAAAGAAATAAAAAGGAAGAATCTGGCAGTGCCAAGTCCATCCGCAGCTGACGTGACGTGGCAGCCCGGATCTCCCTCCTTCGACCTGGCTTACGCTCAGGCTCCACCAAGGCTCAGCGAGGAGTTTCCCGGCTGCGCCATCGCCCGGATTTCACCAGCAACACCCCACTTCCCCAGCAATACCTTCATTTTCTTGGCGTGGAGTTTCTCTTCCTTGAGGTGCTCCCGTAGGATCTCCCGGTGATTCACCTCCTGCTCCTGGGCGAACTCGCAGAGCGTGTAGCGGCGGACGGAGTTGTGGCGCTGGGCCATGCCCAGGGAGCTGCCGCCCTGGCTGGGGACGCTGGTGAAACCCTGGCGTCGGGCGAAGTAGTAGACGGTGACTTGGTCGAAGCGGACATTCTTCCTGCGCAGCTGCTTCTGCCGCTTCAGGATGGAGGTGGCTGTGGTGGGGGGAAGGCAGAGGGGGGCTGTCAGGAGCAAAAACACCCTTGAGGGTCCCACAAAGACCTCCCACCCCGCTGGAAAGCGGCTTTTCTGCTCCCAGGGGCTGGTGGAGCTCGTGCACGGGCTGCGCTTCTCCCTCTGGGGCCACCTGCGCCGACGCCATCAGCCCTACACCACCATCACCCATTCGGCCATCGAAACATCTCAGCAGGGCCAGCGGCGGGAGCGGCATGGTAAAGGCCCGGGACAGACCTCGACCGACCAGTTTGGGGCGTAACATTTGAAATTCCCTGGGCTCTGGCACACCCCGTCCTCACGCAACCAGCGAGCAGGTGTCCGCCCCTCGGCCAAGCGGGCAAGGAGGGGAAGAGCAGAGCCAGTCCCACATCCCAGTGCCCGGTGCTCGACGGCGGAAGGGAACACAGACGGCAACCGTCCCCGACCACTCACGTATGAAGCCGGTGGAGCTGGAGGGGTTGACGCTGTCACAGCTGTCGGCGCTGTCGCTGTTGGAGATCTCGTCGTCCGAGTTGGAGCCGGGCGAGCCCACGTCCGCATCCTCAAACTTCCTCTTGAGGCCGGCGCTCGCGATCGCATCCATCTGGCTGCGGTTCGCATGGAGAGCCGGCGGGCGGCGAGGCGGGGGTGCTTTGCCACCAGCTCTCCGGCCCCTGGAGCTCCGGGCAGGCTCACCGTGTCCCTGTGGGGAAGGCAGGAAGCCATAACGGCAGTTTGGGTAAGGCAGCGTTGCTCTGGATAACCTGGAAAGGCTTCCCTGGCTCTTAAGAGCAGTGCCTGCCCTGCCCCGGGTGAAGTCTCCGATGCCCAGAGCGAGCCCACCCTCCCCGCGTCCGGTCTGCAGGAGGGAGCCGCGCGCTGTTATTTCATATTATTTAATGAGATCTTTTCATTTTGGGGCAGCTCCGGAGGGCTCAGGAGGTCGGGCAGGGCGATGGCCGCAGCTCCCTTCCAACTCTGCTCTTCTGCCCTAAACCGATCCGCAACCGAATTAACTGAAAGCAAAAGGAGACGCCAGCTTTACCAAGAATGGCGCTCACGGCGCCCTGGCACGGCAGGCACCGCATGCTGCCCCCGCGAAGTAACCTTTGCCGGCAGCTCGGTGCTCCCGCTAACTCCTCCGCTAAAAACCCCGAAAGCTTAAAGCGACCTCAGGAGGTGCCAGGGGCTCCCCCTCCCATCGTCAAGGCCGGATCGGCGGCTCCAGCCCAGGTGGAGGAAGGGAATAAGCCTCCGTAGGATTTTGCTGGGAGTCTCCAGCATTTTCCTGCCCTGTCGTTGGTGCCTGCACGCTCCAGCAAAGGCGGTGTGCCCGTGGGACGCGCTTGGCTCCAGCTTGGGTGACGAATTTTCAGGAGCCGATCCTCCAGCGGGGATGCTGGCAAGCAGCGCTCCATGCCCTCCCGATGCTTTTGGGCCACTGCAACACCAGCAGCTTCTGCTTTCGACGCGAGCCCGGAGCACGCCGTGTGCCCGTCCGAGGGCCAGGCTGGAGCCCGGAGCCTCCCGGGACGCCCGGTGCCCCCCGGAGCCCAGCACCCACCCCATTGTGCCGCCTCCTCTCCTCTCCGCTTTGTGTTCCCTGTGCTCCAGCCGCGGTTCTCATGGCAACAGAACAACCGGCTTCAAAAAGAAGCCAATGTCAGCCAACGGCATCCCTGCGGCACCCCGGAGACGGAGGCCTCGCGGGGACCAGCAGGTCTTCGGGTGCGGTTCGGGGCCACCCGGGCCAAGCTCAGGGACGGGCTCCAGCGTCCGTAAAGTCCAAGAGCCTGGGCCCTTCTTCTCCCCCGTGAAGGACGCTCCGGTGCCAACGCGGACAGCGGCACCNCGCGGAGACCAGCAGGTCTTCGGGTGCGGTTCGGGGCCACCCGGGCCAAGCTCAGGGACGGGCTCCAGCGTCCGTAAAGTCCAAGAGCCTGGGCCCTTCTTCTCCCCCGTGAAGGACGCTCCGGTGCCAACGCGGACAGCGGCACCGGGGCTGTGGCAAAGCCCCGGCGCAGGGCGCGATCTCCCGGCTCCACGGAGGCTGCGGCTTGGGTTCAGGTACAGCGGTACAGGGGTATTTTTTCGTAGCCAAATTGCTCAATCCTGTTGCTAAAGCAGCGTACGCATCAGCCCAATTAAGGAACCGACGTAACGACACCGATCCCACAAGTGGTCCGAGGGGGACGATGGAGGTGGAAAACACCAGCTCAAGCATCGCTGCCAGCACGGCACTGACCGCCCCCACCTCGTTTCAGCACCTCCATCGCCCCAGCACGGCCCCGGTCCCACGGCCAGGAGGTCCCCGGCTGAGCTGTGGGCACCGCTGTCCCGGGGCTCAGCCAACACCGTCGGTCTCGTTTTTGGAAGGAGATAATTAACGGGGGCAGTCTCTGCCGCCTCTCCCGCTCCCTCCAAAGCAAACCTCCGCAGGCCATTGAAAAACCGCCTCCCTCGGGCGCTTACGGCAAGGAAAAGCAGCGATGGCGGCCAGGTGGGCACTGCACCGAGGGCCAGTTTAACTCACTGATGAGCTCAAACGATCCTTGGTTTAAAATAAAAAAGCCCCGGGTGCAGAGGCGAGCCCGGCAGCTCAGAAGCCCCTGAAACCCAGCGCGGAGCAGGGGGCTGTGTGCCCAGGACAGGATTTTGGAGAAGCCCCCAGAGCGGGAAGGGCGGGAGACCTTCACCCTCACGTGGGTTTTACCCCGCAGCGGGGTGAGGATTTTGGCCCAGAGGTCGGGGTCTGGCTTCAGCGAAGGTTTAAGGAGAGAGGGGGCAGAGAGCCGGCAGGGAAAGCCCCTCCTCACCCAACAAGCGCAGCCAGGGAAAAATCAAATAATAAAATCAAATAATAAAGCGTAGTAACACTGGTGGGAAGAGCCAGAGCAGGGCAAAAGGAAAATAAAGCGCTGGCAGGTTTGGGTGAGTTCTCAATAGAGACAAACCCCGGGAGGGGATTGGGGATGGGGCAAGAAAAACCTTGAGGGCTGCGAGGAAGGGGCTGCGCGACGCCACTGCCCCTTCCTTCCGCCATCAAACCCCACCGCAAGGAGCTCGACTGAAAATACAAATTTTGTCCACGCCTGCCGTTGCCTGAATGGCCTTCGGGAGCGGGAAGGGGTTCGGGACCCACGCGACCACGGGCACAAGGAGCCTCCTGAGACAGAGCCGGCCCAGCCATGGGGCTGCGAGGTGCAATCGGGAAAACCTGCGGGCCCCGGCTCAGCCGAGGTCAATTACCGCGCCCGGATCATAGCGAGCAATTAACGCTGTCGTGCTGCACAAACCCCAAACCACCCCACACTCCCGGTTTGCCAGTTCCCAGCTTTTGGGAGAGGAGGAAGGGCGGGAGCGGCTCTGGGTGAGGGGGGCTCCGTGCTCCCCGCCGTCGTTTGGGATCCGCCACCCTCAGGCCACATCCCACTAACGAGTTTCCATGAGTCCGGTGAGTTTCCGTGAGTCCGGCGTTGCCTCCCACGATTCCCGATCCCCATCGCACGTGCTGCCGGGCTGCTCCTCCATCGCAGCTTGTCCAGGCGGACACTGAAGTAGCCAGTCCGGAGGGAAGAGCGGTTTTATTCCAGTTCTTCAGCGTAATTAGTAATTAATTACCAGGTGGGGATCCTCTGAGCACCCCGCAGATTTTGTGATCAGATGGATTTTGTGATGGCTCCCAAAAATCTCGCAGGGATCCAGGGCTCCGGGACCGAGTAACTCGGAGGATGCTCCAGGTTTCCTCCCTGTTTACCCCCTCTACAAACTGCCTGAAACCGCAGCGGCAGCTTTCGGGGGGAGGCCGGTTTTACTAAGTTTCCCAGAAAAAAAGCGGCAAAAGCAGATCCCGACAAAGCCTCCCAGGGTTTCGAGGCATCAGAGGTGTCGAATATGGGGACATGGGATTATTTCAGCAGCCGGATGAGGAGAGGGTGGGGATGATACATGAGCAGGAAGAAAGTAAATACATATTACACACACCGGGAGAGACCCCCGGCTCAGCAGCAGCCCGCCGGCCATCGAAGAAGCATCCCGACCCCAACCCGGGGGGTGGGAGGGCGTTAGGACCGGATCGCAGCACGCCGGGTAAAGCCAGAAAAACATAACCGAGGATTAACCGAAGGAGCCCATTTTATTCCGTCGCAGCGCCTGGCGTCTCCCGGGAAGGCGACGCTGGAGAGTGAAGGCAGCGCCGGCGGCTGGAAGGAGCCAGGCTGCAATTTCATGCTCCCCCCTCGAGACGATGACAGCTCTCGGCGGTGATTTCAGCAGGAAAACATCTCAGCCCAGCGTGAAACCCACCCAAAAAGGGGCTTCCCCTCCGGCGGTTGCCCCTCGGCTCGGCTCTCTCCCTCGTTACCAATTATGCAGCAGGACCGGGATTGCCAGGGATGACACGGCAGCATCACTGCAGAGCACCGCACCGTGACGCTGGGGTGAGCGCACCGAGGTGCCAAGCACCCCCACCACTCACGGCTGGCCCTGAAAGCAACCACAGCCCCACGGCTTTGCGGTCGTGCAGAATAAAACACCCTTCGGCGCTCCCTGGTAAGTGGAAAAGCAGCAACCGCCACCACCCCGAGCCCCCCCATGGCGTGCGGCAAAGCCCCGACGCCATCGAGGACAGGGAAACGGGCGTTTATTGCTGTTTTTTATGGCCAAACAGAAACCCACAGAGAAGCCGAAGCCTCGCTCTGCACTTCCTCTGAAGAGCCCATCAAGCAGCTCACCTCCTCGGGGATGGCCGACGGGATGGGGAGCCCCCGTGCCCCACCCGGAGCGGCAGAAGGGCTTTGGTGGAGGTTCGGCACCGCTTGGGAAGGGTCCGGCACAGCGGAGCAAGTAAACCCTGCTCCGAGGGGGGAAAAGTTAAGCTCGCGCTCAATAATCGCTGCAGAATTAAACCAGGAGCCGGCAAAAATGGTCGGATCTGGAGGTGCCTCCACCCAACTCAGCGCCCAGCCCGGATCACACCGCGCCCAGCCCGCGATCCGTCAAATCCAGCGTTATCCCAGGGTGGGAGTTAGGGCAGACGCTTGTATTGATGAGCCCAGAAACGAGATGAAATCATTTCCACCGCGGTGGGGAGGGTCGGGACGGCTGCTTGGCCACCGGGCAGAGTTCAACCGTCCGGCTCGTTTACAAATTCATCGTCGGAGGCTTTCCTGTGGGATTTGGCCGCTGGCCGCCACAGGCAGAAGGCTCGTGGATTTGCTGGGCCGCAGTTCAGGGATAACGCGGCCGGAGAGCGAGCTCGGCCCGGGTCCGTCCTTGCATCACCAGCGCTTCAGCGAGCGGCCAGCTTCGGGTTTTTCAACAAACAGCAGAAGGTTCGGTTTCCTCTTCCACGCTGCCGCTAACAAACATAGCTAACGAGGAAATCTAGGCTACAGCTCCCACAGCTCGAGCACCGCCGGCACTGGAGCCTGCGCTTATGCAACCAGTGTCACCATCGGTAGCCATGGGTCGGGCCTGCCCCAGTGCCCAGGTCACCTCTGTGCGCCTGCCGTGGGCAGGCAGACCCTCGCGCCCGCTGCCCGGCCCCCCGGGGCGCGACAGAAAGGCTGGGCCCAAAAAACCCCAGGCGGTTCCCTCGCCCATCACCAGAATCAAGTCACGAAGGTCGCACCGCGCACGGTGGCTCCACGGAACGTCTTGATCCAAAGACCTTGAGGGCGAAGTTGGCCTTGAAGGCGAGGGCAAAGCGAGACTGCGAGGGCGGCCCTGAGGGCAGGGCAGACGCACAGCGCCGCCGCCGTGCCCCTGGTCCAGCTCCTCGCGAAGGCAAGCATGGGGTTCCTGGGCAGAACCCTCGCTCCTGGATGCTCTTCTCACCTGGGTGAGAGGCGCGAGACCTCCCACGCCAGCGACGCAGGCTCCGCGGCTCCCCCCGGACGACGGCTCGGGGACCCCAGGCCAGCGGGCTCAGCTCCGCTCCCGCGCAGGCCTCAGCTCCCGCCGCAACAGCTCCGAGGAGGGACGGGGCGCAGCGAGGGCCGGGCAAGGAGGAACCTTCAGCACCGCGAGCTGCTGGGGGTCCCTCCACCGCCCAGCGGGGTGTGGGGATCACCGCAGCCCCCTCGGCGGGGGCGACCACCCCGGGCTGTGACCGCTCCCCGCTTTCAGGGACACCAGGCCGGGACACCCCGCGACGGTTCTTCCTCCAGGCTCCGTGTCCCACCACCACCATCACCAGCTCCTTCCCACCACCCCACGGCGCCCCCCCCACAGGGGTATTTTTTCGTAGCCAAATTGCTCAATCCTGTTGCTAAAGCAGCGTACGCATCAGCCCAATTAAGGAACCGACGTAACGACACCGATCCCACAAGTGGTCCGAGGGGGACGATGGAGGTGGAAAANCCGAGGAACCGGAGCGGCTCCGGGCCCTCCCCGCTCCCCCAGCCCCGCACACTCACCCGGGCAGCCCGTCCGCCACGCTCCTGCCGAGGAGAGCTCAGCGAGCGGTCCCAGCGCTTCCCCCCGGATTACGGATTAGCGGAGTTATTAACTAATAAGCAGGTCCATTTATCGGATTAAAAGCTTAGTTCCCCTCCCTCCCCCCCCCTCCAGCTCCCCCCTTGTTTCCAGCCGGGGCTGGAGGACGGACCCCCGCCACCTGGGGGCTTTGGGTCACCTCCCCGCGCCACGGCGCACGACCACTCCCTGCGCCTGGCCTTTTCCTCGCCCGATGGATTAAAACCGGGCGCACGCCCCAGGAACATCAACGGAAACAGCTGACGGAGCCCCCAGCCCAGGCCCCCAGCCCTAGCGCACAGGCCCATCGCGCGCCCGGCGCACCAACAGAGAAACCGGGGCCGAAACAAGCGTCGCCTTAATACCGCAGGCATGACGACACGGACAGAAGGCGCGCGGCCGAACACGAGCCCCTCCGGCCGCTCCCCAGCACTCGTGGGCAGAAGCGAGCAAAATTATTCCATTGCTGTAACGGCTTCTCTTCAGCATCTTTACCCCCAGGTGGTATGCGAGGCTTTGGCAGCCCACGACGGGACCGCAGGGCTCGGGGTGTGCTCACGGCTCAGGTCCAGGGTTGGAGAAGGGAGTGGTCCCAAAGCCAGGCGAGGAGACCACGCAACCTCCCCGTCCCTGCTGGAATCACCAGGCACGGGCTCTGGCCACACACCTCGTCCCCGAGTTCACGTGGCGCTGGGCAAGTGAGCCCAGGCGGAGAGCATCCCGGATACCTGCTGCCAGCGCCTGGCTACCCGTTCCCAGGGTTAACCTCTGGATCCTCCGGTTCCTCGCCAACCCTGACGCTACCCAGCCCTGGACACGGCTGGGAAGCGGTTCTGGGGGCGAGGGGAAGCCACCGCAGTCCTGGACAATGGTTTCGGGGAGCTGCTGACCTACATCCTGCCTTCGGTGCCAGAGCGAGCACACACAGAGCAGTGTAACGGGCGGCGGCGAAGGGAGACAGAGTCGACAGAGGGCCGAGTCACAAGCAACGGCCACGGGAGCTCAGCCAGCGCAAGTGAAGGACAGGAAGGTTTGGCCAGGCCTGAACCAGCTCCAATTTCTGTTGGGTTCCTTGACTGCATCTCCACGAAGACGACAGCTGGCCGAGGAAGATGGGAACAGAATCTGTTATGGCTTACAAACACAGAAGGGCAGCCGGTATTGTGGCGGCAGGGACGCGGACATCATAGCCACCAGCGCCTTCGCTCACCCCGCGGGCCCTCCCCAGCTGGAGACGGCACCTACATCTCTGCCTTGGGCTGCACCTTGCAGCAGCCTTATGTAAAAAGAAGAGCCCTGCTTTACACTGTATTTTTTCCCCCCTTTTTTTGGCTCACAATGTCCTCGGGTTGTGCTGATGGTTCGAGGCAAGCGTTACCCAGGGCACCTCAGTCCCTCCTGGGGGATCTTATGGATGGGGAACAGGATCTGCCACCGGCAGGGCAGATCCCTCTCCCCGGAGACTTCACTGCTGTCCTGGAAACCTGCACAGAGGCACTTTTGTCACCATGAAGCCCCACAGGCTTTCAGAAACCCTTGGAATCGCTGTCCGCTGCCTCCTTAGTGCGCGCAGAGCCGCACCAGCGCTGGGCAGCGGGATGCAGGGGCAGAAAGCCAGGCAGCAGGAGGACATAGCTCACAATTTTCGGTGGAGACAGCGAAGCCCGTTTTTCCCTCCCTAAAACACGCGGAAAAGAACTGCGCAGCCTGAGCTCGTTGGGTGTTTCTTCACCCAGCTCCGCTTCACTCCCCGTTTTGCGCCAGCTTTACACAACTAAATCTGTAAAGTTTCCGACGACGTCACGCTCGCAAGGGACGGACGGCCCCACACGGCCAGCACCGGCCTCGGGGTGGGCGCAGAGGAGAAAAACAAAGTCACCACCTTTGTCTAGCAGATGCGTTGTAATATTAAATGAAAGCTTAACAAAATCTCTTAAGAAAATCCCCCCGGCCCTAGGCTACCGCTCCATCAGCACAGTACACGGCGTATTCGAGACCTGCTCAGCTCAGCATGTGCCAGCTGGCTTTGTGGGGCCAGTTCAACGTGCGTTCTCTCGCCAGGCTGCGAGCGGCGTGGGAGCCGGCGTCTCTCAGAAAAGCAGAGCACGCCTGCCATAGAAAAAGCCCTCATGCAGGTTTTAGGTCCCAATGGCAAATTTCTACCGAGAACTACACGAGAGCGCGACCTGGTAACTTCAAGCTCCAGAGCTCCAGCAATGAAGCGGCACGTTACCACCAACGGCCGTTGAGGTGCCGTCAGAGCAAGGAGGATCCCCTGCGAGAAAGACAGCGAGTAACCAACAGCTCGGGGCCTTTCCAGAGGGTGCCCAGGAGTTCCCAGATCTCTGCTCGTGTCCTTGTGCTGGAAGTGAAGGGTCTTCATGCGCGACAGGAGGATCGTGGGGTGCTCCTCATCCCGTCCCCTCCTATTTTAAGATGATGTGGTAGCTATCGTTGGTTTCAGCTGCAAAAGAAGCAAAGCTCGTGAGCCAGCCAACAGCTACAGGATCCACCAGGTGGAGCGGATCTGACACCAAGAGCTCCCCACACAGGGAAGGGAAACACCAAACAGAGCCTGGACATTTACGCACCTTTCATGGTGTCCAGAACAAAACAGGATTCATCTTGGAAGTTCTGTATCATCTGAAAGAAGCCGCGAAAGCCAGCTTAGCCTGGGGCTGTATTTAAACACAGCCAAAGCGCTTCACAGCCCTAAGCGAGGGCTTTGCATTTTGCCACTCAGCGATGGGCAGATTAAGAGTACCAAAAGGGCTAGAAGCTGCTCAGGCAGGAGCTTAGCGCTCTGGGAGGCAGGAAAGGCACCAGCAGATGTATTTACTCCAGCTCTCCAGAGCTGAAGGGCTGAGGCAGCAAGCCGAGAGAAACCATGGGATTGTGGGATGCAGGTCTGAAAGCAAAGTCCTCCCACAGCAATTCCCCTCCCTGATTTTACAGCAAAGCCAGAAGAAACCCAGAAGAGAGCTGTTCACGCCTGATAAACCTCACGGGTTTAGGCACCCCCAAGAGCAGAGCAGCGTCCCTAGGCACCAGCATCCTTGGTTCTACGGGCTTCAATGATTAACTCCGACCCTTCGGAAACCGGAGGCGGCCCAGCAGGGCCCTTCCTGAAGACCTGCCCAGGGGACCTGTTCCCCGAGGCCCTGCGCATCCTCAGAGCTCAGAGCACGAGCCAGCTGAAGCAACCGAGCACGAGAGGCTGAAAACAAGAAGCGCCCAGAGGCTGTTACCTCGTCGCTGATCAGCACGTGTATCCCCGTTGGACCCTGCTTGTAAATCTGGCTGATCTGTTGGGAGGAGATGCTGAAGAGCTGGGCCAGCTTTTCCATCAGTTCCAGCGCCGTCAGTTCCTCCAGATAAATAGCGTGGTACACTGCAAGGAGAAGAACTGTTACAGCCGGATGCAAGCACAGGTCCGATGCCTACAGCGCGGATGCAGAAAGGTTTCAGCGAGAGCCACGCATGCTCGCCCAGGGAGCGGATGTCTCGAAGAGCAGCACGAACAGGCTGCTCTCTGCCCAGGAACATCACGGCCCCGTTGGGAAGGGACTGTGCACAGCCCACCTATCGCGTGTTGCTTTCCAGCAGGTTAAATGCCCGCCCTGCTATGCCCGACGCACACAGCTATCGTCTTTCCAAGCCCGAGTTGCTGAATCTATGTGCGACTGCAGCATCTCTGGCGTCTCCCCTTGCTACGCAGCTGCAGCGTGCGCCGAGCTACAGGCATCAGCTCCACAGTAGCGTGGCCGCCATCAATGTCCTGCCACTTGCTCTGTATTCGTGCAGTCCTTGCCCCAAACAGCTTCTCTTTCGACTATCATCAGCCGAGCAGCGTTTTGTACAGCTCTGGTGGTTTTCGATCCCAGCAGGATGGAAACGCCACCCTAGCACCTCCTCAGAGCTCCCCTGATGTTCCCCCACTTCCGGGGAAGTCCTGGGGGGAAGTGAGAGGATCTGAATTGGAGCAGGGCAAGGAAAGGATGAGCTGGTTGCTTTCACACTTGCTGCTCCAACCAGGGAGGTGGAGAACCGGCGCCTGGCTGCTCCACAAATGTAGGTCACTCGTTGTCTGGGCAATGCTGGAGCTATCATTTGTCAGGCCAGAGCAGGCAGCGTGCCGACAGTCAGAGTCTGCAGCCACCCGTTTGGGTGGGCAAGGAGAAAAATCAGCTGCGTAGGCCCAGGGCAAGGAAAAAAGGCGTTGCCGCAATCATTTGGCACCCTTCCCAACGGGGAGCGTGCACGACGCCTCGGTTCGTGTACAGAGCCCACGTCAGGTCGCAGGTGAGCTCACTGCCTCCTCGCAGTGAAGAGCCAAGAACAACAGCAGCCAACACTAGGTGTAGCAGCTGAAAGCAAAAGCCACGGCCCCTCTTCGAGCTGCTATGCGGGCTCAGCGGGCTTTGGTAACACAATCAGCCCTGGCTGTGAGGGGCCTCTTGCCAGCCCAAAACCCGTGGGGTAGTGGTGTGGGGACGAGGGGATCGGAGGCAACTGGTGCTGAGCACCTGCCGGCAGCAGCAGCGGGGATGGGAACAGCCCCCACCACATTTCTGTGTGCTGAACCCCCCCCCCCGGGCTCTTATTTCCGCCCCTGCCCTGTTGGCATCAACCCAAGCCCACGCGCCCCCGGCCGGGCTTTGAACCCCTTACCAAAAAAGGTACTGGTTACTGTGTCCCCATCCTCCTGTTTCTGCTGGAGGTCCCTCAGCTGCTGGGACTCCTGACACACGTAGATGGTCAGTCTGGGCCGCACCATCCTACGGGCAGAGCAGTGAGTGAACGCCACCGGGTTTGCTCAAGGACACCTCTGGTTCCCCACGCTTTGCTGGCGCTCTCCCCTCCCCAGTATCCTCAGAAGGAAAAGAGGAGATCGACAAACTCATCTCAAAGCAAAACCATCATCATTGTCCCCACTTGGCTGCTGCAGCAAAGGTTTTTGCGAGAAGGGGACGAAGTCGGCACGAGGACGTGGTGCCAGCTGGCTACCAAGCAGCTAAACAGGACGGTTCACTCCTGAGGCCGGAGTGGCCACAGTTCAGGCCGCGCTCTGCTGGTAACACGCCCGCTCCTTCTCGTTCAGTCTCATTTTGCAGTGCAAAGGCCAGCAGTGCCCCACATCCTTCACGCCCTTCTCCACAGCGCAGCGTGACCACGTTTCCCTGCTATCTCCCAAGCCATCGCAGCAGTACATTAACCCCCTAGAACGCTTCCCACCCATGCAGCTCTTGCTGCCCCGCATCAGAGACCCACGCCGCCGCCGTCCCAGACCCTCCCTCCGGGATACGGCCCACCCTGTGCCTCTGCCTGGCTGCAGCGGCACCTTCTGAAATGCTCCAGCTCAGACAGGAGGGCACTTAACCCCAGTCCCTGCTTCTTCAGGGAAAGGCACGGAGGGACATCGCCCTGCTGGGAAGGTAATTCCCCCGAGAGGCGGTTCGGAGGATGAAGGAAACAAGCACCGTGTGTGCGGGGCTTTCTGCCTTGTGGCTTGGCTCTCCGACACCCAGGAGAGCCAGATCATTTCTAACTGGAGCTTGTCTCCCGCTTGGATTTTCTTCCCCAAATTGTCTCTGGCACAGTTACCCTGCTGGCTAAGCTATCAAATGTGATTGAAAGAGGTTCAGGAAGGTTAATGAAACTCTGTTCTCTCTAACAGGAAGAGCCAAGCAAACAGGCTAGAACAAACACAATTTACCTACCAGCCACAACTGGCTTTTAAGCAAACAACATACCGTCCTTTTAACGCATTGAAGAGCCTGATGCCATCCGCAGGGCCACAGATCTGGATAACGTCTTCTCTGGTCAGCTTCAGTAAGTCTGCACCTACAGTTTTAAAATTCAAAAGGAGAGAAAGTCACACAATCCAGCCCAAGATGTACAGGACGGGGGAGCTCCAGGCACCGCGGCTGTGCCGGCTCCCCCCTCCTCCCGCTCGCAGAGCTCACCCTGTTCCCAAATTGCTTCTGCCTTCTGCTGACAGCCTCCCCCTGCTTCCCCCAGAAGGAAGCTCAACAAGATTTTTTTTCCAGCCTGGTTTTGCAAGAGCATGTTTCGGTACAACCGCAGTGTCCGGCAGTATCATTTACGGCCAGCTATCCAGTGCCTCGTGACCCCGGATAACGGGGGCCGTATCACCAGGGAAGGAGAGGAAAATAAGTGCGAAGCATTTCTTCACACACAGAGCTCTCCCCCAGACCAGCACTTCTCAGCTTGCTTTAAGATGAGAGGGTGCTGTGAGCTCTTGTAAGAGAAACCACGCCAGTCCCCACTATTTCGCCACTCGAGAGCGAGGTGAGAAACGAAGAACACAGCTTTCAGGGAGCCACATTTTATTGTGTTACAAAAAAATACGAGATTTAAAAAACCATTTCTATTTGCAACGGTAACACGAGGATGGTAGAGCAACTCGGCACAGAGAAGGAGCAGGCATGGAGGGGCTCTCATAAAACCTACCTGAGAAGTTTCTGAAAAGCCGAGAAAAAGTGGAGAAGCGGTTTCGGTGCAGCCACTGCTGGGCCTCCTGGGGCGTGCTGGTGGGCAAGAGGTTCTGCAATGTAGGAAAAGAAGGGTCACAGCCTCAGAGGTGACGTGGGAGCGTTTCCAGTGAGGAACGAGCGCAAGTCAGCTCACTCAGTGTTTATAATGAGAGTCTTAAATCAAGACCCTTGTGAGCCAGGCTCACAGCACGCGCGCAGTAAAGCTGGATTTAAAGGGCTTCAGAGGGAGGGAGAAAGAGGAAGGAGGCAAAGGGGAAAGCACACTGAAGATCAAGGCAACGAGGGAAGGTCACTGGGAACTACAAAAAGCTTGCTGCAGCTCCACGCTGCTGTACTGGACACTTTTCACCGTCATCTCTTTTTCTGACTAGGAGTCAAAAAGAAGTCACAACCCTCCAGAGCAGTCTCCTCCCCAGCAAACTACGGCCACCCGCAAACCTGGCCCCGCTCCATCCCCAAATCCCGTTTTCCGACCTGCGCACCATCCTTACCACAAGCACAAGCTCTGAGGTGTGACTTACATCTGCGATCGCAGGGGGTGGCTCGGGCTGGTGGTTTGGAGAGCCATTGCTAGGTTGGGGAGAAGAGCCAGACAGAGCAGAACACGAGGTCAGCGTCGCTCTTCCCCTTCCGGCAGGACCCCCGCAGGCAGCAACCACCACCCTCCGAGTCCCGTAGCCAAGAGCACCGAAACACAGGGGCAGACAGCTATGCGTCGGCGACCACAGCGTTGTCGTCGCAGTGCAATACTTTGCAAGAACGAACGGCTTACGCTGGAGTAACAACCCGACGGGGAAAGGCAGAGCGAAGCAGGCGGGAAGCTAAACGCAGGGGGAAAACTGCGGCTCAGGCGCACACGGGCTTCTCATGCCAAGAGCCGAGCTTTGCTGCAGCCAGCAGAGGTGGCAGCACTCAGCTTCAGGGGCTTTAGTTTCATCTCCCCCACAGCGACAGAGCCTCTTAAGCCGCTTCCACTCCCCTGTACACCTCGGGACCAGGCCCTTCCTTTTGCTAGCGGTCGCTGCCAGATCAGACACATCAATCGCTCAGGCAAGGCAGAAATCAACAGCCAGCCTCTCCTCCAGACTCACCCTTCGCCAACGGAAAAACTGCTGTGGGAGCTGTTGAAGCCAGGGGATGGTGCGTTATTGACGTACGTTATCTCTGGCCAGGGAGAACACTGGAGAGGAAAACCCCGAGAGTCACAGATTGCTCTGAACAAGCGTGCACATCTGCTCTGGTCAGCACAGGTTAACAGCTATTTGCTGACCGATGACCGACCAGGAAACAGGATTAAAGAATAAAGTAGGGGCTGAAAAGAAGCCACACCAATTCACTGCAGATGGTCACAAAGCTCAGATTTAGCAATTCCTCATCTCAAAAGGCCAAAAGGCACAGCATTCAAACGCAGCGAAGACCTGGGATGTGAACCACCGCTCTGGCGCTGGACTGACACACACGGCACCCGCCTTCGAGCCATGCAGCCGATCGAGCCTGAGTCGGGCACTGACGAGTGTCCCTGAATACACCCGGGGCGGGACGAGGGTTAGGGTTAGCCCAGGGCTGTTCAGCACCGACCCCTCAGACGACTGCATTGAATAGACCCATACCTTCCACTAGCACAGGGGGGGAAACAACGGGGTTTTCTGCCAGCTCACCACCTCGGTGGCCAGTTGCCACATGGGTGAAATGAAGCTTGCAGGGAGAGGTAAAAACCTTTTGTTGGATCATCTGTCACGGGAGGGAAAAACCCATCGTGTTTCCAGGCATAAGAGCCCTTTTTTAGGTCTACTAAGAAACAACCCCCCCTCTGCTTTTGCCTTGCAGCTACGAACGACTCGGCTGAATGTTTCACAGCAGAACAGCCGGTTCCTTGCCACCTGCGAGCGAGGTAAGCCAGGCTGCATTAAAACATCACCGCACGAAAGAGCACCCCACCTCTGTGAGTATTGTCGTTTCGTAGGAGGGCTGGTATTTCTCTTTCTCGTGAGGTGTTCGCTTCTCCATCTTCTCCCTGTCCGTCTTCTGCTTCCGATCAGCTCCTTTGGGCTGGAAAGGAGACGCTCCTGTTAGGAGAGCAGCGTGGCAGGGCCCCAGCAGAGGGTTGGGTAGATGCGCAAGAAATGCGAGAACCAGAAAAGGGGACTCGTGCTTCTGCTCACCCACCCGGTGCTCTACAGAGGGCAAAGGAAGAGAGCTGGGACTATGTGCGCAGAGAATTAGCTACGGGCACAGCACCACTTCTGTAACAACCCCAATAGCCTGACCTACCCACGCCCCTTGAACGGGGCCCAGAACATCTGAACAAGGAGGTGAAGCATTTTTTGGAAGAAACTCCTCCCACCAGCATATGTGGGCGCTAAGGGGACAAAGGCCAGTTTCTGGGGCTGTATATCTGAGCCACGTCTTCTGCACCTTCATCAACCACTTTGAGGGGCGGCGTTTCACCAGCACAAATGGCACCAGAGCACAAGAGTGCTCAGTCCTTGCCTTTGCCATGACCTTGAAAAACTGCGCACTCGCTTATACGCAAGATTAAGACGATTTTACTTGCTGCCTTTATCAAATGCTCAGAGCCCTGGGGAAAGCAGCAAGTAAGAGCGCGCCATTATAACCACCAAAGCGATGCCGGTGCTCCCCTCAGCAGAGCCCCAAAGAAATTCCCTTAAAACTTGGCTGTGCATGGTCTCTGCCCGCGCTCACAAGTGGAAGGAGCCTGGCCTTGGCAGATCAGCACTGCCGCCTGCCGACACACAGATGCCTCCCGAGTGGATGAGCAGACCCACGGCACTGGCAGGGAAGCTTTAGGACTGCAAACACAGCCAGGTATTGCAGCCCTCCCGCTCCTGCAAGCAATCTCTTTTCCTCTGGAGAGCAAAGCTGAGACCTGAACAAGCTATCAGCACGCTCCGAGCTGGGCGAGGAGGGGCTGCCCAGCTGCGGCTGGATCAGCCAGTGTCTGCCATCAACATCCAACAGTCGTTCTCATTTTTCCACAGCCAACACTGCTGCTAGAAAGGATCTGAGCTCCAGATGTCGACGGGCGTGGGCAAGGGGCTCTCAGCAGCTGTTCCAAAAGCACGGAAATGCTCCCAGGTTTGAGGGGCAGAGGGGAGAGAGGAACGAGCAGGGCAGGACCTCGAATCACGTTGACCCACAAAGGACACCCCGAACAGATCTGACGCAGGCACGGGGAGACATGCGCAGTGCTGAGTGTGCTGCCCAAACAGCCCCGATCCCAGGAGAGCTGTGAACAAGCAGGAGATAAGGCNACAACCCCCCCTCTGCTTTTGCCTTGCAGCTACGAACGACTCGGCTGAATGTTTCACAGCAGAACAGCCGGTTCCTTGCCACCTGCGAGCGAGGTAAGCCAGGCTGCATTAAAACATCACCGCACGAAAGAGCACCCCACCTCTGTGAGTATTGTCGTTTCGTAGGAGGGCTGGTATTTCTCTTTCTCGTGAGGTGTTCGCTTCTCCATCTTCTCCCTGTCCGTCTTCTGCTTCCGATCAGCTCCTTTGGGCTGGAAAGGAGACGCTCCTGTTAGGAGAGCAGCGTGGCAGGGCCCCAGCAGAGGGTTGGGTAGATGCGCAAGAAATGCGAGAACCAGAAAAGGGGACTCGTGCTTCTGCTCACCCACCCGGTGCTCTACAGAGGGCAAAGGAAGAGAGCTGGGACTATGTGCGCAGAGAATTAGCTACGGGCACAGCACCACTTCTGTAACAACCCCAATAGCCTGACCTACCCACGCCCCTTGAACGGGGCCCAGAACATCTGAACAAGGAGGTGAAGCATTTTTTGGAAGAAACTCCTCCCACCAGCATATGTGGGCGCTAAGGGGACAAAGGCCAGTTTCTGGGGCTGTATATCTGAGCCACGTCTTCTGCACCTTCATCAACCACTTTGAGGGGCGGCGTTTCACCAGCACAAATGGCACCAGAGCACAAGAGTGCTCAGTCCTTGCCTTTGCCATGACCTTGAAAAACTGCGCACTCGCTTATACGCAAGATTAAGACGATTTTACTTGCTGCCTTTATCAAATGCTCAGAGCCCTGGGGAAAGCAGCAAGTAAGAGCGCGCCATTATAACCACCAAAGCGATGCCGGTGCTCCCCTCAGCAGAGCCCCAAAGAAATTCCCTTAAAACTTGGCTGTGCATGGTCTCTGCCCGCGCTCACAAGTGGAAGGAGCCTGGCCTTGGCAGATCAGCACTGCCGCCTGCCGACACACAGATGCCTCCCGAGTGGATGAGCAGACCCACGGCACTGGCAGGGAAGCTTTAGGACTGCAAACACAGCCAGGTATTGCAGCCCTCCCGCTCCTGCAAGCAATCTCTTTTCCTCTGGAGAGCAAAGCTGAGACCTGAACAAGCTATCAGCACGCTCCGAGCTGGGCGAGGAGGGGCTGCCCAGCTGCGGCTGGATCAGCCAGTGTCTGCCATCAACATCCAACAGTCGTTCTCATTTTTCCACAGCCAACACTGCTGCTAGAAAGGATCTGAGCTCCAGATGTCGACGGGCGTGGGCAAGGGGCTCTCAGCAGCTGTTCCAAAAGCACGGAAATGCTCCCAGGTTTGAGGGGCAGAGGGGAGAGAGGAACGAGCAGGGCAGGACCTCGAATCACGTTGACCCACAAAGGACACCCCGAACAGATCTGACGCAGGCACGGGGAGACATGCGCAGTGCTGAGTGTGCTGCCCAAACAGCCCCGATCCCAGGAGAGCTGTGAACAAGCAGGAGATAAGGCTGTGGCCATCACAGACCACCCCCAGCAGACAGACCGTGCCCTGAGGCCACAGCTTCGCTGGGTTGGGTTTTCCTCCTTCAAGGTCATCACAGTCTAAAGAAACCAACGCCCAACCCCTGGCACAAAGAGCTGAAGCTCAGCAGAACCGCAGCGCTGGATGCCTCACACTCTCGCTGTCCCCCAGGTGCTTGTCTGAGACCAGCGCCACCCCTCAGCCCCCAGCTCCGAGCCATCCGCTCAGGCTATCTGCGCAGAGGTACTGGCCAGAGCTCAAACAAGCCCTAACAAATCACACCCCTGCCTTTGAAACGTTAAAATCCAAGCAGGCAAAAGAAGAGGGAGAGAAGGGGAAAGACGCCAAGCCCAGAGCAGCTGGGCACACTGCCCGATATCCCACAGCGACTTCACGGCAGACCTGCAAAGCAGCACAGGTGCCCGGCCAGACGCCCGACCTTGCTGCATGCCAAGCGCCACTAAAGGGAAAAAGAGAGGGGCCATGGGCAAGATTTTGCGGGGTGTTACAGGGAAGACGGGGTAACAGAGGCAACCTCAGCACACCAGACAGTGCGGGCACGGCATGCCCTGCGTGTTCCCTGCAGAGCCGTCCCCGTGGCGCAATGGGGTGCTGCCGCACGAACGACCCTTCCCCTTCTCAGCCACTCATGCCACTGTGGCTGCCACTGCCAGGTCGCAGCTTGGTTTTCGGCAAACGATTTGCTACAGGGACCAGACACCTGCGCTGCTGGGGAGGGTGGATCCAGTCAGACCAGCAGGTGCAGACAGACCACCAGCGACAGGTAATACTAAAGTGAGGAGTTTAGGTGGACACCAAAGCTCCTCGGAGGATCTCCCAAGCTGGTAAGACTCGTGACCAAAGGTGGGAAGTTTCAGACAGAGGCAATGCAACCCATGTTCTCCCTGTATGTTGCTCTTGGCTTACTGGTTTTGTAGCCTCAATGGCCCCCGGACTCAGTCGGCAGAGGGGAACCAGGGAGAGTGGCAACGCAAGAGCAGAAGGACTGAGAGGCCCTTGTGCTGGCAAGCTCAGCCACCGTCCTGCACCCGTGATGCTCATGGGGCTGCAGCGCGAACCGGGACTGACTCCTGGCTTGTTTCCTAGCAGGGAGAGCCAGCACCGCGCCGAGGTACCTTGAAGACCTTGATCTGGCAGCTGGCAGAGTGCAGGTGCTCCGTGTATTCCCCATTCTCGTTCTCCTTGAACGTGTCTATCTGGACCCGAAAGGGTACCCCCTTCTCTCCTCCATGCTTCCGCATGGTGAACTCCGTGCTGATGCAGTGAACCTAGGGGAAGGGAAGGCATCCCACCGTTAGCAATCCCGCCCCGTCTGACTGACACAAACGTCCCATTCCCCTCACGAGGGCCTGACAGCGCTCACACAGAGGGCGGCGCAGCGAGAAGGGTGAAATCCAGAGCTGGGATGGGACCACGCCGAGTATCCCCACCGTTAAGGAGCTAAGGGGATGCCACAGCAGAGGTGGAGCCACATTTTTTCAACAAGTTTTGCAAACTCTTCACGCTACAAGCAAGCCCCGGATCAGCAGGGCAGAGAGTTCGGCTCTACAAGCCTCCACACACTGCAGCCCGTCCTTCTAGGCAGGAGGGCCAGACCGCCAAGAGGTATTTTAGGCAGCTGGCGAGACGTGCAAGAACACCCAAGCAAGATGGAGGCCCAAGCCACAAAACCAGCGGGACCAAAACCACCACAAAAATGTGTAAAGCAACTCATTGGTGGTCAGCTGTGCCCATGCCTTGCTAATGCGTGAACCGCTGCTCTCTTGCGTCGCTTGAGGCAGGGCGTATCTCAGCTGACACCCTGCCACCACTGTAGCATCTGACTGGTATTTCAGTGCTCAGAGTTAAAACAAAAGGCATCTCCTTCCCTCTTGGGAAAAGTTATTTTCTTCCCTAGACCCCCGCAACAGGAGTTTCTCCTCTTTTACCTGGATAAACACGGAAGTCCTCTTTGAAGGATCCCACAGGAACTCCACTGTATTGAGCTGCGTTGGGTTTGCTCGAGGGTCAATGATGCCCACGGACATTGGGATATCTGTAGGGGCGCATACGGAGAATGAGCGTATGTTTGTAGGACGAGGAGATTCACAGGGAACGTACGGAAGAACCAACCACGTCTGTCAAAGCGCAGAATCCTGACAGCACTTTGTCCCATACAGCCAAGGGACCCGGAGCCCGGCCAGAGGCCCTTCAGCACCCACATCTCCCCCCGCCAAGGTGCTGCTGTGGGGACCCACCTATGTCCAGGATCCTGTCCCCAGGCCTGTTCCACCGCCAGCCCTCCAGCTGCTGGTGCTCCGTGTACTGCAGCCGCCGGTCATGGAACACCACTCTGAATATGCTCTAGAGGGGAGGAACAGTCAGTGCCCAGAGCTGCCCCAGGAAAGCTGACAGTCTTCACAGTGGGGCCCGAAGGCTTCACGGAGAAGCCAAAGCAATAGAAGGAAGCCCAGACGGACCCCTGGGACAGAAGCACGAAGGCTGCGGCTTATCCTTCCCGAACTCTAAGCCATCGGCAACTGGCTCTTGGCTTGGCCCCGGGCCCCACGAGACTGGTCGGACACCACAGCCAGGCTGGGCAACAAGGTGGGAGAATGGGAAAGGGGAAGCAAAGGCCCAGCCAGGCCAGAGCTGTCCCACAGATGCTGCGGGAGCGCCGCAGGACAAGACCTCGCCTCTGCTCCCCACGGCCAGGGACTGCCCCAGGGGGGCACGTGTTACCCGTGCTCTCCACTTACCTTGACCAGTTTCCCATTTATCTCTGGCAGCTCCCCAATCTTCCGGTTGTCCAGCATGCGGATTTCATAGGACTGCCCTGGGGGAAAGAAGACAAGGGCACCTTGCGGTGAGTTGGGGACAGTCCTTCGCCACCGCCCCTCCTCTGGTGTTTCGACACCTTTTGCTGCCATACTAGACACGCCGCCCGATCGTTTCGTGTGTTTCAGCATGGGGGTATAGGAGCATGAGCCATTCGAGCCCCAGCTGTAACGCCCCTCTCCAGAAGAAATAATCCCACAGCAGGACTTTCCAGAAATTGCCCTTATTAGCCCAAGATCAATCAATTACACAAGCTTTGTCTGCCTTTGGTCACCAACCCTGATCTTCCAGTTCTGCTTGAAAGCAGCTTGTACAGCTTGAACCTGTAAAACACTTCCCTGCAGAGCACCCCAGCACGGTTAACCACCAGCGAACCACCTGACCGCGCAGATTTTAAATCCTACAGGCGATTCACGCCACTGCCGTAAGCAGAGGGCAGGCGGCAAGGTGAAGGAAGCAGCGCTTCCAAATAGGAGCCACCTGGGGTTCACTACCGAGGCGCTTTCCATTCCCAAGCGGAAATTTCCAAAGGCCAAATTTTATTTTTTCAGGTGTTTACAGGAGGCGCACGCGGCCCGCGGTGGGCACGGGGCCTCTCTCACCTTGGTTGAGATAGGTGAGCGTTTCGTCGTGGAGCTTGACAGCGGGGGAAGTGGCAGCACACAGCACGTACTGGAAAGGCAGAATTTTGTTCTCGTTTTCGGGAGGCAAACTCGATTCTTCCTGCTTGAAGATGGGCAACGCAAGGACGTCACTGTGAAGAGATTTGTCAGACGGATTCATTTCAGCTCTGGCTACAGAGAGATGGTGCGTTTGGTACTTACTGCCTCCTCCTGGGCGGAGCTTTGAGCTTTTTTTAGTCAAAAAAAGCACACATACCCTGACATCTCTCTGCAGAACTGCAAAGGCACATTAAAGCAGACCAAGCAGGGGACCCGACACCTGCTCTCGCTAAAGCTTTTTTCAAGTTAGCCCCTCTACCCACCTGAAAACCATACATTTCTCGCTTGAAAGCTAAGAGACAACAGAGTTCGTGTTCCAGGCTGAAGCCCAGCTCATCCAGCAACGCGACTCCTGCGCCATTTGTGCATCAGCACGGAGCTGCTGCAGACAGACGCGTGCAGAATGACCCCCGTATCGCGCCGATAAACACCCATGCTCTTTCTCGTGGCACCGGCCCCCTCGCCTCTGCCAGCAAGCCAGCCCCCAGCCCTCTCCCCCACTCCAGGCGGAGTGGCCAGGAGCTCCTGTACCCTCCAGGAGAGGCCTGGCAGGAATTTGAAGCCTTGCTCAGGTCAAGGTCGCCAATTTTTTTGCCGCTGCCTCCTCTGTGCTTATAAAAGCCCTCCACCGCCCCAGCGAACAGGGGCGTCAGCCAAAGGGGAGGCAGAGACCTCGGGGCACACTGGGTGGCGGGGACGCACGGTCAGAGCACCAAACCCTCCCTCCCACAGCCATAACCTGCAGCACAATGCACACAAGCCTCTCAGTGGAGCAAATCCTGTGGGCTCCGACACAGAAAGAGCCCTCTGGCACGAAGGCAGCAGGAGCGGGACTCCCCCTGGCCTCTCCCAAATCACCCCCCAGACCCACGAGCCCTTTGTGCTGGGCACAACCAGCCAGCCCTGACCCCAACCCAAGAGCTCAGGATGCCCATGGAGGTCAGAAGCCACTGCCCGTCACCGGCAGCACTACCCACGCCGTGGGCCCCCACGCCACGGGACACGGGAGAAACCAGACCCAGGTTTTCAAGAGAAGCGCAGGCACCTCTTTGGTACCTTACAGACCCGCCTCTTGCCGAAAGCCACCGCAACTCCTGCCCAGCCCACGCTTAATGCC
Source organism: Steatornis caripensis (assembly GCA_013398225.1). NCBI lineage: Eukaryota > Metazoa > Chordata > Aves > Caprimulgiformes > Steatornithidae > Steatornis > Steatornis caripensis. The sequence goes on from VZSC01003862.1 coordinate 36,980, forward strand.
AGGAGGAGCTGCCCCGGGGAGCCATCACGGTGGCTTCACCACAACCAGTGACACGCAACAGCCCAAGCACCTTCCCAGCTGCGAGTGGGTACGAGACGAGTTGTACGGGAGCTCCGCGCTGTGCCACGGAGCAACTCCAGCTGGCACAAGCTCGAGCTCTTCATCCCCTGGATGCTGGCCCGCGGCCCTTGGCGCTGGCTGGGAAAAGCGCGGGTGTTCAAGTGCCGTGCTACCAACTTTTCCTGGGAGAAGGACGTCTCCAGGTCTTTGCAACTGTGCAAAAAGCTCGCTGTCTCCACTCCCCTGCGATCACAGACACTTTTCCATACTCAAAAGGTCACATAGCAACAAGAACTTGCTGTATAGCGTTAATTTTAAAAACATCAGTGATACCCCTGAGCATTCAGACATGTATTTAATAGAAATTGTTCCAGAAGCTGACTCTCAGCAGTCGTTCTGAGCCGTAACAGTGGCCAAGAGCAACTACCCCATAGCGCACAATCCAGAACACCCTCCCACCCATCCACACGAGCAGAGCCCAGGGCAAAAGCAGAATCCGGGCAGACACGCTCGAGCACGGATGCGACCACGGAGCTGCAGATCGGCTGCCTGGGCCACCCAGGCCATCCCACAGCCCCCAGGGGAAGTGCGGTGTGGGGACAGAGCTATCCAGGTCCCTGCGAAGGGCAGCAGCTGAGCACTGAGCCCTGATGAAGAGTCAGGTCACCCTCCTCTCCTGTTACAGGCTCCTGGGCTTCGGATGCTCAGGGGAGCGCAAGGAAGGAGTTAAATTAGCTCTTTTATTTTTTTACCCTTAGGTTGAACATTAAAAACAGTTCCCAAGGGAAGACTGGACTTACCTGGCCAAATGCTAGCTCCCACCCCGAGGGGGCTTTAACCCGTTGGCCTCCAGAGACCAAATAGCCACCCTTGCTCCACCGCTGCGCAAGCAACAGCCATCAGTGCTGCCCAAGGCTGAGCAGGAGAGCCCTTCCCCGCCCAAACACCCACTCAGCGGACCTTACACTGAGCCGCCCCGGTCCCCGCATCGAGGCACGCGTACACAACGAGGCAAATGACACAACCCGGAGGACGAACTTCCCGCAGCTCTCGCGCGATGCGGGATCGCCGCTACACTGCGCGGCGGCCTGCCGCAGTACCACAAGCTGCTTCTCAGGGTTCCAGAAGCTCCACACGGCCACCAACAGCCCGCTCGGACACCCGTCAAGAGGGACAGTAGAGCCAGCCCTGCAAAACCTCCCCGGAACCTGCCTCCAGTTTGTGTTCAGCAAGTCTCGGCACAACCGTGCCCCAAACCCAATTCTTATTGCGAGTTGCAAAAGGGGGAAAAAAAATACCTAAGAGTGGTCGCAGCCCTGTATTTCTGGAGCAAGACTCCAACTCAATTAATAAGGAATAACCGCCAAGCAAACGATGGCTTGCTTTTGCAAGCAGCTCCCGGGGGAGCAGAGCTGCTTCTGGTGCAAGGCTGCACGCACAGACAGGCCAGCGCTGCGACGCCTCCGTCTGTGGGGAGCGATCCTTCGCCGCCGCAGCAGCCACGGGTCTTGCTAAGACCCCCTCGGCTAGGATTGCTGGTACACGTCGGCGCTACAGGCTGCAGGTAACAGGGTCAGCTTCACGCCTTGCAGGGCGCCATAAAAAGTCAAATATTTCTAGAGACAGCGTGCGGCTGCTCCTGGGCCTGGCGTCTTCACAGCATCTCCAGGGGAAGGACAACCTCAGCCACCTGCAAATGGCAGCAGAACGCCGCAGCCACGGCCGCGACCTGCAAGGCGATTCGTGGCGGCACAGAAAGCGCTTTGCTGCTTTGCCCCTCGCTAGTCTCCCACGCAGCCCTGCCCGCCAAGCTCATGCGAAGCCATTTTAGGGGCTGTCTGGGGAGAGCCGGGAAGGTGCGAGCCCTTCAGGTACAGACACCCCACGAGCAGCCCCCTGCGACGTCCAGCGTGGCCAAACTGAGCTGCAAGCCACGGATTTTTCTTTAGACAAACCCACACGCGGTCCTGCTGACTCCAATGGCACCTGGAGAAGTTCCTGCACCTCCTGGGGACACAGCTCCATTTAAAAAAAAAAAATTTTTTTGCAGTGATTTAACACGGTTTTGGGGAAAGACACTTCACTTAAGGCCTCTGGTTCTGGGGTGGGAGAGAATCTCCTGGAAAAGAGGGAGTAAGAAGAGTTATGGAAGAGCTCTGCGGCTGGAAGTGTTCAGCCAACGACCAATTACCACCCCCACAGCCACCGCTGCTCTCCTGAAAACCTAATTCCAGGGAACAACAGGAACGCCAAGAATTCAGGTTTGTTAACAACCGCAAAGCCCAATCCTACCACGCAACTCAGAATGAGAAAAACCTTGCAGCCGGAGCGACGACCCTCAGCATTCACCACCACCTACCCGCGCTCGCTCCCAAGGTACGGACGTGCCTCTTCCATAGGGAGAGGGGACGAAAGCGGAAAACCCCCACGGGACAAACACAGAAAAGCCACAAACACACCCAGAACCTGCGGTCCCTGTTGAATCCCTTCCTCCAGTCCCACGAGAGGGGAGGAAATGTCAGATGTCAGGACAGGAAGGTCGGCGCGCTCACCTATGGGGGCACGCGCTCTATTTACGGGCGGCGTAGGTCAAGAAAAGTCTCCGAAAAAGAGAGTCAGGTTTCAGACGGCCGCGCGAGCCCCACAGAGAGCGCAGCGCTGCAGCGCATCGGGCTCAGGGCAGCGGCACGGCCACCACGAAGCTCAAAGCCCCTTTTTGCATCGCTAATACCAGCGTGGAAAAGCTTTGCAGCGGGGCCAGTGCACGGCACAGGGACGCGCAGAGCCACGGCTTCGGGAAACCACTGCTCAAACCTCCGGCGCTGGAAAACAGTGCCCAGCCAGGTCAGCCGCCGTAGGTGAGGGCTGTAAACGCCTCGAAGTTCGCAGCCACAAGATTTCCTGGCGCAACTAAAACTCTGACGCGCAGCCAACGGGTTTTAGCTTGACAGAGGTGAGTCTATACGTTAAGATGATCCACAACACCTTTCCTCACCCTCTCTGAGACGGGAGCGTTTGTGCACGGGACCCCGCGCCCACCAAGGAGGGAAAATTGGAAGAAAAGGAGCTTTGAAGCTTCACGACTCCCCCCAGAGCAAAGCCAGGCTGTGCACGTTAAACTGGAAACTCATTCCCTCTTTCTCATCAAAGGTAAAGAAGGAGGAATCCCTCCTCCAAAAAGCTGTTGGTCACAGGGCTCATTGCTGTCGCTGGCAAAGGCGACGGGTGGACCCGCTCCCTTCAAGCTCGCGTGCCCTCAGGACGCTGCCACCCAGGGTTCCAGTTGTTTTTTCCCTAAGCGTTGCAATTAAACGAACCCCAACGGTTGTGACAGATCCTAACGGCGGTCAGGGATGGCTGTGGGAAGGTGCTGGCTCTCCCTGTCCCTGCAGGGAAGGGGCGACAGAGGCTGGATGAGCAGAGCCGCTCTCCCCCTTCCCCTGGAAAAGGGCAGCGGGATGGAAGTTGCTTCCCAGCCCGTTCTACCACGAGCAGTCACCCGACGGCTCATTTTTAATTCTGATGTTGACCACTTCCAACTGCAGATCCCTCAGAAAGCCCAGCCTTGCACCAAGGCATCCGCTTGCGTGGGGAGGAGAGGCCAGGGACTGCTGAACGTTTATTTGAACTCTTTCTGCTGCACCTCTGGGCTGGAGAGAAAACCAGAACAGCTTCCTCCAGCTCCACAGCTCGGAAGCAGCTTTCCCCAAGCACCTCGGCCTCCTTCACCCAGCTCCCCAGCGTGGCATCTCTCCCATTCCTCCTCCCGGAGGGCTTAACCTCAGCCCCAACCTCCAGACCCCCACACTGCCCGCCTGCACGCCTGGCTCCTGCCTTGGGTCTGCGGGGAGGGATCCACCTCGCCCGCCCCTCCCCACTTCCAGCCGAGGGGATGCCAGGATGAAAACAAGCAGAACAGAAGTCGCATTTGAACCAATAAAGCTCTCGCTCCAAATTACACCAAGGCAGCTCTCTCGCAGACGACACCGGCTCCGCGTGGCCGCACGCCGATCGACGCGGCACCTCCCCCATCCAGCCCAACACCTCGTCCACGGGCTGCGCTTCCCCACGGTAACTCACGCAGCCAGAAACGAGGCGTCACCGTCAACGCACCGCTCCGGCCTTGGTGCTGCACGGAGGCTCAGCTGAGCAGACAGATGCCAGAACCGGGATCGAGAGGGCAGAGCGGCGAAGCTGCTGGGACTCGTCCCTGGAGCACAGGCCACGTGCCTGTGCAATACGGTTTGAGCATCCGACGCTACGAAGTCCCAATCCCCATTGCTGCACTCATGCACGGGGTGTTTGGCCTTGTGGGCGTCCTGCTCCCCTCCTTCGCTCCCGGTTGAGCTCAGAGTCAGAACAGAGCTGGTCTGACCCGAAAAAAACAGGCCGGTGTCCCTCTGGGCGGGCAGTTATTGAGGGCAGAGTACCGCTCCCCGGGCAACGGCCGTATGCCGCATAAAGGCAAAGCAACCGGCCAGGGGCTCTTTGAACCAGCAGCGGAGGAGAAGCGCGGGACCAAGGCTGGATGAGTTAGCTACAGTTTGACGACATCGGGAGGCTGAAGCCCGAGAGCGGCGCAGGGGCTGCTCTCCGAAACGGGCGCCCAGCGAGCCCCCAAAGCCCTGAGCGGCCGACGGGCTCTCTGCCACCGCAGCCCCGTCCCGACTTCGAGCGGCCACCACCACAACGCCGGGTCGGTGCCGGCGCTGAGCGCCCAGCTCCCTCCTGCGTCCCTCGCTGTGACACCGTGGCCGCCGGATCCGCTGCCGAGCGGCTCGCTCTCCCATCTTGCAGCTTCCCAGCCCACCCGGAGCCCCCCAGGCAGCCAGCCCCTCTCCCAGGCGCAGGAGGGGCCCCACAGGGTGCCCACCTACCTCATGCTGTAGGCCCCAGCGCCCAGCTCCTGCCCGATGCCCGACAGGCTGGCGTCGAAGTCCTGCACCAGCCCGGATTCGATCACCTCGTCCGCCAGCGGCAGCTTCAGAGCCCAGGCCATCCTCACCCGGGGCCCGGGGCGCCGAGCGCGGGG
>VZSC01003862.1:42228-58543 GCA_013398225.1 Steatornis caripensis
AAGAAAGGAAAATGAAAAGAAAAAAGAAAAATACTGTTTATTTCACACCACTACATCAAGTGCATCAGTCTGCCGTGTCCCCGGCGGGGCGGCCCGGCCTGCCCCCCCAACCTCCCTCCTCCAGCCGTCGCCTCTCCCTTCACTCCCCGGGCAAGAGGTGGGCAAGGGACGGAGCCCCCCGTCCACCTGCGCCCCGGGCCCGGCGTGGGGCACGCGGGGAGGGGGTGCTGCCTCCATCGGGGTTCGCTCCCCCCAAACCCTCTCGGGATGGGGGGGAGTCTGGCAAAGTCCCCAGCCGCCACCCACAGTGATGTCCCCGGGGTGGGGGGGTCACACCAAGAAGCCCCTCGCACTGGCGGGCAGGAGGCAGGGCACCGCTGAAATCAAACGGGGGCCAAAATCAATTTGGGGCTCACCCGTAGCGAGCCGTGACGCTACCTCAGAAACACAGGAAAACGGCCAAAAAATGAAAATCACTCCTTTTTCAGGGGGCGGGGGTGACGCTTGGGGGGCAGGAGAGGCGGTGCGTGCAGGCAGGGGGTCCGTCACCACGCGCGTTACAGGCAGGAGGAGGCATGAGGCAGGCGTGACACCCGACGCGAACACGCTTAGGTCATGTGTGATGTGGGGGAAAGGGACGGACGGACACACGGGCACACCTACGGGCACGGTGGGCTGGCGGGGACCCCAGCACCCACGGCGGCGCTGGGGGACAAAGTCGGTGGCAAAAGTGCTGATGGCAGGAGGGGGGGGTGGGGGGCAACGGGGTGGGGGCGTCCCCGTCCCTGCCCCCGCTTCAGGGGATCTGAAAGACGTTGAGTTTGCTGGTGTTCTTGAGGGTCTGCCGGCGGTTGCAGAACCAGACGCGCACGACTTCGCGGTCGTAGTTGAGCTCCTTGGCGATCTCGGTGATCTCCTGGCCCGTGGGCAGCGCGTTCTTCTCGAAGTAGGCGTTGAGCGCCTCGATGGCCTGGGGGGTGAAGGAGGTCCGGCGCTTCCGTTTCTTGGAGGGCTCCCCGCCGACAAATTCCATCAGGTTTTGTTGCCCCTCTTGGTTACGCAGCTCGGCTTCGCTCAACCACTTCTCCAGCACCGGTTTCAGCTTCTGGGCGCTCTTGGGGGTGATGTCCAGCTTCTCGAACCTGCCACGGGCGCCGGGAAACCCTCAGAGATGCGGTGGGGACAGGGGGTGGCGGGGGGGCACTGTGACAGGGCAGGGGGCAGGTGACGGGGCTGGGGGCACGGTGACGGGGCTGGGGCACCGCTGCGGCGAGGGGCCTCATGGGCAGCAGCCCTGCTCACCCTCCTTTTCTCCCATTTTCCTCCCTTTCCCTGATTTTCCTCCTTTTCTCCAATTCTGCCTCTCTCCAGCTCTCCTCCCTTCCTCCAATTTTGCTCCCTTTCTCCGATTTTCCTCCCTTTCTTGGATTTTCCTCTTTTCCCACTTCCCTCCTTTTCTCTAAGTTCCCTTCTTTCTCTCAGTTTTCCTGCTTTTCTCCAGCTTCCCTCCCGTTCTCCAATCCTCCCCTTGTACACATTTTCCCTCCTTTTTCCATTTTTCCCTTTTCCCCGATTTTCCTGTTCTCCAACTTTCCTCCCCTTCCCAAATTCTCCTCCTCCCCTCCCTTTCTCCAACTTCCCTCTTTTCCTCCAACTTCCCTCCTTTCTCCCATTTCCCTCCCCTTCTCTGCTTTTCCTCCTTTTCTCCAGTTTTCCTTATTTCCCAAATTTTCCCCCATTTCCCTCCGGTCTCCCCCTTCCCACCCTTTCCCTGTGTCCCCCCAGCCCCGTACCTGCAGATGGCCGACTGGCTGTAGGCCGGGCCCTCGGTGGCCGTCAGGGCTTGCCCCACCTGCGTCTGCGTCAGCCCGAGGGACAGCCGGCGGATCTTGAAGTTCTTGGCGAATTCCCGGATCTCCTCCAGGTTGATCCCGTCGTCCTCCGCGCCGCTGTTGGGAGCCGGGGGCTCTGCGGGCGGAAGGCGCAGGGGCTGCTGTGAAACGGCCACGGAGCCGCCTCTCCCCCGCCACCGCCATAACGAGCGTCCCCTTCGTCAGGCTGCCCAACGAGGGCCGGGCGCCAGCGGTCGTCCCCAAGGACGCAGGGCCCGGGTGCACAGCATCCTCCTCTCCCCGTCCCAGGGGACCCCAGACCCCAGTATCCCCCTCAGTATTGCCCCGGTATCCTCAGCACCCTCCCCCTGTCCCAGGGGATCCCAGTCCCATCTTCGCAGAGGATCCCAGTCCCCAGCACCCCCCAGTAAGCCCTGCTGTGACTCACTGGAGACCAGCTGGCTGATGGTGGGGGTCTCCGAGCAGGTGATGGGGACGGGCACGGAGGAAGCCTTCGCTGCCGGGGCAGGGTTTGCCATCACCACGGCCGGCTGGGAGAGAGCTGGAGCCGGCTGGATGGGCTGGACCTGGGGCAGAGCGGAGGGTCAGCACCCCGCAGCGGGGGCTCCCCCTCCTCCAGCCCCACAGCCGGGCTGCTCCCTGCCCACGGCTCCCTCCGTGCGGCGGCAGGAGTGCGGCCACCGCGTTGGTTTTGCTGACAGCCGAGGCGAGACAGGCTGGGGTGGAGCGGTGCCACTGGAAACCACCCGGCTCCACGCCGGGAACCGGGATGTGACGATTCTGCACTGGGTTTGGGTGTCTCGCCACGTAGGTTTGGGGGCGACCAGCAGCTCTGCTCGCGCCACGGTGCGGCTTGGTCTTTCCCATCCCAACTGGGAGGTTTGGTGGGCACAGAAAGCCAGATGCCCCGCAGGGCAGCACCGCGGGGCAGGAGGGGACCAGTCCTGAGATGCTCACGGGCTCCCAAAGCCACGTGGCTGGGTCCCAAAGGTGCTCTTGTGCTCCCAGAGCAACGCAGCTGGGTCCCAGAAATGCTCACATCTCTGCAAAGCCACATGGCCGGGCCCCAAAGACGCTCACGTGCTCCTGAAGCCACGTGTCTGGGTCCCAAAGGTGCTCGTGCGCTCCCAGAACAACAGGGCTACGTCCCAAGGACTCTCACACGCTCCCAAAGCAACGTGGCCGGGTCCCAAAGCCACGGAGCCAGGTCCCCAAACCACTCCCAAAGCGCCAGGCAGCTGGGGACTCTGCCACCCTTTGGCCACGCGGCCGTCAGCCCCGTGCCCATCGCTCACCTCGTTCTTGGCGGGGGGCTCGGGGGTGCCGGTTTTCTTGATGGCGGCCGCCTGGATGGCGCTGCCTGCCAGCGTGGCGATGACCTGGCCCTGGGCATTGAGCAGCAGCTGGGGCGTCACCGTCTGTACCTGCACGTTCTGGGCCGGCAGAGCGGCCGCGGCAGGGCTGGCTGCCGCCATCCCGGGGGGGTTCACCACCCACGGCAGGGTCCCGATCACCTGGGCGGAGGGACAAGAGCCAGGGCTGGGGGGTTGCATCCTGCAAACACCCTTCCCGGGCGTGCGGCGGACACTCCGGCTGCGTCCGACGCCTCTCTCCGCAGGAGAAACAGCCCTGAGAGGGGGCAGCCGGAGGTGGGATTGCAGGGGCGGGTCCCTCCCCAGTGGTACCTGGCCCTGGGCGTTGGTCAGGATCTGGCCCGGGATGCCCTGCACGCTGGAGATGGTGTTCGCGATCACAGGGGTGGCTGCCAAAGAGCCAAGGAGCTGCGTTTGGCCCCCGAGAGAAGCCGCGCTGATCTGCGGGGAACCGAAAGCCAGGGGTCAGAGACGCGGGTGGCACCCCAGGCCACCGCGTCCCCCCGCGCAGGGCTGGCCACCCCTTTCCCCGTGGCAGGGCAACTCCTGCCTCGCTGCCGTGATGAGATGCAGTCCCTTGACGTCCTTAAATCCGTCCTTCAGGTTTTGCCTAAAGCAAAGCTCGGTTGCTCGCTGTTAAGCAGGGATGGGGAAACCGAGGCTGGGATCTTGCACGATCCCCCGGGAGATGATGGCTGAACCAGAGCGCTTTGTCCCCGGGGAAGTACGACTTCTCGCTGCTCTCCGCAGCCACGTAAGGCACCGGACAAAGGGGAGTGCGTGCCAAACTCGCCCAGTTCCACGCCGCGGGCTGCCAGGCTCCTTACTATGCCGGGGTTAAAGGCAAATCCGGCAGGTTGGACGGTGATCTGGGTCTGCGTCTCTAACTGCTTCGCCACGGACGTTGTAGGCGCTGCGGCGGGCTGTGGCAGGATGGGGGGCTGGCCGGGCACCGTGGGGAAGACGCTGGGGGGCTGGAGGGGGGGCCGGGGCTGGACCGCAGCCTGCAGCGGCTGGGCAGGCTGTACCGGCGCTTGGATGGCTGTGTTCAGCACGGCGGCGGCTGCAAAGCAAAGAGACAGAGAGAGCATGAGCCGGGCGGTGCAGGGACGCAGCAGAGATGCTCACCTCGCAGCCCCCCCACCGCTCACCATCCCTTCCCAAAGGAACCGAACCACTGGGTGATTCACCTCTGCACGCTTGTGTTAGTGCAGTGCACGGCCCCCCCAGCTCTGTGCAACAGGCAATGCTGAGCCCCCCGGCTATGGCAGGACTCATCCTGCCCAGCTGGACGCCGGGTCCAACCCAAACCAGGAGCTGCTGCCAGCACAGAGGGTGAGGGCACCTCCGGGGTCCCATCCTCTCTACAAATTGCTCCTGGAACAGGCTCCTTCCCTCGAGGGCGCCCAAGGGCAGAGGATTCCCTCTCACAGGGAAGGGCACAAATCCTGCCCTGGGCACGGCCGCAGAGGCACTGCCCCCCCCCTCACGGCCCACAGGTCTCCCTGCTCGCAGAACCTCAGCCGCCGCTTTGGGGTGCCGTACCCCGTGCCCCAAATCTAACCTGGACCTCACGCCCCAGCCCCGTGCGCTGCCGCCGTCCTCACCCTGCCCTCCCGCCTCTCGCGCTCCTGGCACCGTTCGTGCCCGGGGAGCCACAACTCCCCTGGATCCAACGCCCGTTCCAGACCCCTCCCCAGGACGACGGCCTGGATTCGGCACAAGCTGGGGGAGGACGAGCGAAGGAGGCTGCAACGCCGAAGAGCACTGGTTTACCTGGCACATTGGCTATAGGCGGTTTGAAAATTCCCCCTGTAGGAGAAGCAGCCGTCAGTCCGGGAAGGGCAGCGACCGTTGCTGCAGGAAATGTCCACACAGCCAGCCCCTGCTGACCTGCCACTTGACCTGCAATACTGATGGGGATAAGAAGAGGTTGAGTAACTGTCCCTGCTGGAACCATTACTCCTGTCACAACTGTTGCTAAGTTTTCCTGAGTCAAGACCTGCAAAAGTAAACAAGATTTAAAAAAGAACAAAAATCAACGCCACTGCAGATAGCATCAGCGGAGCATAAGTCTTTGCAAAGGGGCGCGTAGGCCCGGCGGCCGGGCGGCCCGGGGTCCCTCCCATCTCAGCAGCTGGGTTCCCAGCTCCACGGAGCGCCCCCGCCGTGGGGGAGCTGGGGGGGGATCCCCCTCCCCACTCCTCGCGAACCACCCGACGCGTCTCTGGCAGCACCTCGGCGGCGCGAGGCCCTTGGCGAGGGCGCCAAGCAGGGGGCAATCGCCTTGGTTCGGGGCGTAGCTCCTACGCCCCGCGCCACGAGCGGCCTCCTCTGCCCTCGGGGTTTGCCTACAGCGAGCAGCCGCCTCCCCGGGGTCCCCCCCGTGTCCTCCCCTCCAGCCCAGCCCTCTGCCCCGCTCCCGTCCCACGCCGCAGCTGTGGGGTAGTTACCTGCGGGGCGGCTTGCACGGCCAGCGGGGCCAACGTCGGCGGCTGCTGGCTCGTGGCGTGGCTGAAGGTGCCGATGGAGGGGACGGTGCCGGGGGACGCTCCGGCCGCCGGTTTGGCTTTGCCTGGGGAAGGGCAGAGGAGACGGGCTGGAGAGACGTTGCCGGCTGAGCGACGGCAGCACAAAGGGTGGGGGTGAGGGTGGGGGGCACCCAAATGATGCGCACCCAGGCAGCGAACACCCTCCCGCGGGCGTCCCAGGGGAGCCGTCGCCCCACGGAGCCGGCGCGAAACCCAGCGTGGGGCGTCCGCGGAGCAGCGCCCCGGGTCCCCCGAGGCGGGGTCGCTGCCCAGGCTGTGGGATGCTGGGGAAGGGCGTTTGGGGGCTTCCTATGGGATGTTTGGGGCAGAAGGCAAAGGAGGGGGAAGGGAGAGGTTTGGGGGATCTGGGGAGGACTACGCGTGGGAAATAGAGGGGCTAAGGGCAGAGAAAGGAGCGGTCGCGTGCAAGTGTTCGCCGGGCTGCGTGCGCCCCTGCGGGCTGTCGGATCCGGCGGGAGATATTTCCCTCCGCCTGCCGCCGGCTCCCAAATTAGCAGCAATGAAAGCAGGGTCGCCGGGGAAGGGGGAGCTGGAAAGGGAGGGCACCGAGGGCGCCCAGCCGAGCTGGGATCCCCCGTGGGCTGAGCCTCGTTCGGTGTCTTCCGGCCCCCACCCAAACTCACCGCGTACGCTCACGTTTCTTGGTTATCGTGAGCACCCAAGTACGGGGAAACCTTGCTCCTACGCCGTTTTTATTCCTTGCAAAAAAAGACCTACTTGTTTTCTGAGCAATCTCCTGTACTGATTCTGCTCAACTTCTAGTAATGGCAACCCTCGAGTGTAAAATCCACTTAATCCTCTTCCATTTTTGTAAAAAGAAAAAAAACCTTTTCCTGCCTTTTCCTCTGGCAGAAAAAGAAGTTTTACCGAATAAATACTTCTCTCAGCTTAGAGCCAGACATTTCTCGGGTTTGGTTCCTCACCCAGAAATACCTACACGTCTGGAAGATTTTAAAAAGCCAAACAAGCCCTTTCTTATCAAATTTCCTACCAAAACCAAGTGCGGGTAACCCCCAGCACCGCCCAAACCGTGCTACGGGGCAGCAATGCCGCCAGGTCCCGCGGGTTCGGTGCACCCAGCCATGCTTTCCCTCCCCGCCAGCCCACGGCAGCGGGGCCGGAGCATTCCCCCAGCGTGGAGCGACGCTCGCCGCCTCCTCTTACCAACCTCAACCAAGCCTCAAAACAAGCCCCAATCCTGCCCGTTTGGGTTTTTATTTTTTTTTTTTGGCAAAACCACGGGGATCTGGCTGTGCTCTGAGCGCAGCACGGAGGCAACAACGGAGAAAAGGCCTGCTCATAAAGAAAGCGCAGGAGCGGCGGGAGAGGGGACAGGACACGGGCGCTGGCAGGCGGATTCAGGACGGGGCTGCAGGAGAATCGGGGCCAAAAAGCAGCGAGCGATAAAGCAGGATCTCCCCGAAGACTGATTTCCAGGGCTGCGCACCCGCAGCGAGCGCCGCACCCCAGGGCAAGGAAACCCAAGCCCCTGCTCTACGTGGCTGCAGGAAAACCGAGCTCTGCAGCGAAACGTCTCATCGAGAGACGTCCTCTCTGTTTTACGCGCGCGTTTGAGGCTGTCCGCAACGCAGGACGCTTTTCCCCACCAGCTCCCGGAGAAGGGATTGGCTTTGCTAACTCCTAAGCCGGGGACGGGGATGCTCCGGAGTGGGGGGGTGAATCTGCCTGCACCGATGGGCGCAGCTCGTCCTCCCGGCTCCCACCCCGTGGTCCAGAGCCCAACTTCGCTCGCAGGGACACACGGACCGGGGGCAGCCCAGGGAATGAGCCCTGGGAAGGAAAGCGTCGTACCGGCCGCCTCCCCGCTGCACGTGCTCTGGCCGCTGGGTGGGATGTCCTCTGTGCCCGGGGGGCTGGTTTCTCCCGGGGAGCCCTGCGCTACCTCCCCTCGTGGCATCTTCAAGGCTTTCCGGTCCTCCTCGGCCGGGAGCGGGGCGTCCACACCGACCTCCAGCACTCGTATGGTTTCATGGCTGGACATGACAATAACCTGCAAACGTGCCCCAAAACGGCCGTCAGCTCCAGGCACCCGAACCCTCGGCGGTGCTCCCGGGCCACGCGCCCCGGGGCAAAGCAAAGCAGCTGCCCCTGCCCCGCGGGACGTGTCTAAGGGTGACCCCTAAAACAAACGCAGCAGAGCCCCCGCTACCCCCTCGAGGAGGGACGGACGGGGGCATTGCGGCCCCTCCAGCACCTCGCTGCTTTCCTTAACCAGCAGCTTCCGGGCTCTGAGAAGCCCAGCTGCACGCACGTTGGCGGGTGATGTCTTCAGCAGGTGAAACACGGCTGTTGCGCACCCCTGGCAGAGCCGGCAGCACCGTATCTGCAGCACTAGAGCGAGTGCTGATCTACAACCCCGTGGCTCTGAGCTGGGGTCGGGCCCGCCCGCTGAATCATGACACGATTTCCCCTGCGTGACATCACTTGGGGACACACGGCGAGTGATGAGCAGAGGTACCTGCTCCTCCTCCAGCTCTCCCACGGCCACAGGCAGCCAAACCCCGGAGCAAAGATCTCTTGCAAACAGCACCCGCAGCCTCACCAGGACAAGGACCTCGCGCCTCCTCTTCATCATTAAAAAACCCTGAGATGAGGCAGCCACCACGGAGCTGGACACCTGCGTGCCCAGGCGCGGGGACAAACAGGCTGGCTGTGAGCGTGGGGCGGGCACAAGGTGGGTCTGCACCCCGCGCGGTGCGGCTCAGGCTGTTGCTGAACCCCAGCTCCCCACCCCGTGGCCCTCCCGGCTGTGGGGCGCGAAGGGGTGCAGCGGGGACAGAGCCGGCGATGCCCGTACCTGCTCGTTGACCGTCAGCGAAGCCTCCTGGGGCTGCACACCTTCGGTGTCCATGGTGTCCCGGCGAAGGTGGGAGAAGGCTCAGACCTTCCACATGCTGCAAGCGGGGGACAGGGGACGGTCAGTCATCGGCCCAGCGAGCGGCTCGGGGTCACACGCTGGCTCGACTGGGGGTGCAGAGCAAACCCGGTCTCTCCCACCGCCTCCCCTCTCCAGCACCCACCTCCCCCTCTCTGTGCTGGCCCCGCTGTGACCCGGGGCAGTGCAGAGCTCGCTACCACCCTCCTGCCCCGCACCTGGGGACGCACGCTCCTCCCGGGGGAGGCTTTGGCATCTCGGGTACCTCCCACCACCTCCCAAGCTCCTGGCCGAGAGGTCACGGGCGTAGGGTAGCGTGATTTATTGGGCATGCATCGAACACACGAGCGGCAGAGCAAGGGAGGGTTACCCCAAGGGCCAAGCCTTTTCCCCCTTCTCTTCGGGAGACAAGGATGCAATTCCTACTGCCTGCTTCAAAACCCTAAGGAAACCGCCAGAGGCCACGAGAAACTGCCTGTGCTCCCTGACCGAAGCCCGGAGCGGGTCCCCAGCCGCCGCACGACACTTTGCAGCTCTCCCAAGTCCCTGACGCTGGGCACAAGAAGTCAGAGTCAATTTACTGTCTCCTGAGGGGACCTAAATTGACGGGGGTGCTTCATTAAGGTGGCGAAACGAGCCTTTCACGGTGGGAAGGCGCTCGGCCCCCCTGTTGGAAGGCAACTCTCCCGCTTTCAACGCCCGTCAGTAACTCACTTGGTCACATATTGTCCCCTCGCTGCCTTGCAGAAGCATAACTGCCTTTATAAGAGGCTTATGAATATTTTATTGGGAACGTCTCAGGGACGCACTTAACCAGCCAGCCCGGATGACATTCAAAACTGCCCGGGAGCCTGGGGGCATCCCGATGCTGGCCGGTACAGCCAGACCCCAGCCCTCCCTGCCCGAGCTCTCCCGAAGCGCTGGGCAGCGTCTCTCCCCGCCAGCCTGGGTGCCGACCGCCTCGGCGCTGGGCCTGATCCTGCGCCTGCCCGGCGAGGGACGCTGGCGTCACACGGACCAGCCAGCTCAGCCCTCGGCAAGCTCTGCACATCTGAGCATGTTAAAAGGAGGCAGAGCTTGGGCAGAGCCTCTGTGGGCTCACACCTCATCTGAAAGGGATTTCAGTCCCAAATCCGTGTTAGTGCATCCCATCCATCGGTTTTTCCTCCTGCCAGGGAATCCGGCGCCACGCGGGCATCCCTGCCCCCCCTGCTCCGCTGAGACACGTTGCCCATCACGTCATCGCAGAAGGCGCTTCCGGGACCCAGCAAACATCCCCGGCGCCGTTTGACGAACCCTTTATCGCTTCTCTGTGTCTCAGAAGGCACCAGGCTCCTGCTGAGGCCACCGAGCGCGTCCCGAGACGGAGCTGGTGCTTGTGTGCAATTAGTAAACACAGTTATTTGGATCCTGTTGACCCAAAGGGGCCTAAACTGAATTAAGAGCCAAATTCTCATTTGAAACTCAACAGGGGCCAAGCATGTAACTCCCTCAGGCTGGCTTTTGTACATACCACTCGCCATTTATTATCTGCAGTGAAGCGACGCTTGGGGTCCCAGCAGAGACGGGGACGTTTTCACCAGCCGCTCGCCGCAGCTCTCGCCCTTCCTTGGCCCTGCCAGGCTCAACCCAAAAATTCACGCAGGACCTGGCCCCAGGCCCCTCGCCGGAGTCGGGGAGGACTTTTGGAGCAGCTGGTGACTGATCTCCGGTAGCTGCTGGGTATTTTTAAACCTGGCCTTAGCTTTGGAGCAGACAAACACCTTGGGATGCTGGTGCGCAGTTTAATTAACAATTTATTCTAGTGCAAGAGAGAACAGAGCGAGGGACGAGCGAGCGGCTTACGCAGGCAGCTAGCATTATTAAAAGTTAATGAGCTCTCCAGCAGCCAGAGCCCAGCAAACGGCGGGGAAGCTGGAGCAAGGGCTGTCTGCAAGGGGCAGGCAGCACAGCAAACCATAGGTGCCAAGTGTCCCGCTGCAAGGAGAGCGAGCAAGGGAAGGAAAACACTCCAGAGGAGCTTCCCGGACTTCTCTGGAGAGCAGCGCACAATGGGGAGGGTCGCTGGGGGCACCGGGCAGGTTCTGACCCTGTGCCCTGCTGCATTCGCCCCACGGGACGCGACCCACTCGCTCCCGGCAGCTGCTCTCTATCGCTTTACCTGCCCTCTGCACCACCAGACCGCGCCAGCCCGGATGGATCCTGGCACAAGCAGAGCGGCCCTCGGGGCTTTGCTACCCAGAAGCAACGCCCCAACACCTCGTGGCAGCTTTTTCCTACACCTGAGCCTGGAAGAGGTGGGAAAGCTTCCTGCTCTCAACCCGTCACCTCCCTGCCACCCCAGGGATCGCTCCCCAGCCCCTGCCCCGTGCCTGCCACATCGGGGTCTTCATCAGAGTGGGCAGGGGAGCCCAAACTGGGATCCCAAACTGGCAGGGACCGCAGTCGGAAGGGAAGGGGCGGCCGAGGGGCTGGCTGGTCTGCAGGGAGACCCTTCCTGCATGGCTGGGGCACATCCAAAACCCAAACCCACCCACGGAGCCACTGCAGAGCAGGGCCCAGAGCAGACGGGGAGCACCGGGCTGCCACGCGGGGAGTACGGAGCTGAAATCCTGCGGGCAGTGCGGGAAGAGGCTGCAGCCCTGGTACTCACTCACGGTTTGCTCTGGGGTGAAAGCACACTCCTGGCAGGAGAGGGGCTGGCTGCTGCGTCCCGCTCCTCGGGGCCAGCTGCTGGGCTGCAGCACTCCGGGTTTAGGCTGGAGGGAGAGAAAAACCAGAGCCGTGTCGGTGCCGAGCTCTGCCCGCGCTCCCCGAAAGCGATGAGGAGCAACAGGACCCCGCGCGCCAGGCTCTTGGCGAGAGGGGACAACTCAAAAGCATCCCCGTCCTCGCAGCTTAATTCTCCGTTATCGCTGCTCACAGCTGCCAAAGCGCAGAGGAGCCTTGGGAACTCGGGCCAAATCTGCGAGCTGCCCCTAAAGCCGGCGGGACCGAGACGTTCACGCGCGCGTTGGCTCTCAGAGCCTTGGAGTTTGGTGACGTAAGGAGACCGAGCGCCGCTGCAAACACCAGACCTCGCCGTTAACCGCCGCCACCCATCCCAGCCTAAGCAAAGGAGCCTCTCGGAACCGCAGACTTATACCAGCACGACCGACCGGAGCAGTGAAAGGCTGACGAGGACAGGAACGTCCCTGCTCTGACCCCTGTAGTCATCTCCGGCGTGAGCCGTAGAGCTCTTTGGGCCTGCCCCGGGGGGAAGACTCAAATAACTCAGAGAGAAGAGGAGAGAGATATTTTTTTTCCCCTCTGTGCCGTGCAAAGAGACCAATTAGCGCGCCAGACGATTAAACAGACATTTCATAATGTCAGGCTCGATGCATTTTGGCGGCGTGCTTCGGATTTCGGAGTGGGCCGCTTCTCCCGTAGCAGACGCCGGGCAGGTCCGCAGTACCATTTCAGTTCGTTTCTTTGCACATTTTTTTTCTTTTTTTTTTTCAATTAATGGGACAAATAATTTGTCCAGATGGTGGTGTGAAGCACACGCAGAAAGAAGACAGCCATTTCGCAACAGATGGCGGCAAGGAAATGAAATGCACAAAATAATAATAATACTAATATTTAAAAAAAAAAGGGAGAAAAAATAAAAGGGGAAGGTTAATTTAAGACGCTCCGAGTCTCACTGTGAATATAATTGCCGTGCTAATTACAAGTGCTGATGAGTCAGAGACGTAGCCACTTGGATCCCAAGTGGGTGGAAATCTGAGTTTGAACAAACTTGCCACAGGTAAGAAAACTTAAGAGGTTAATTAATTAATTCCATGCCGAAGACCTTTTGGACACGGCCACAGCTCACGCATTACTCGCCGTTGTTATCCTGGATTAATTTCTTTGGATGGAGACCCCGATCCCAGGCTGAGGAGTTTGAACGCGCCCCATAAGCAGACACCGCCTTCGGGTAGAGGAGCCCGAAAAGCCGGTGCTAAGACACCGGTTCCTGCCCCGCGGTGGGTTTGCACGTGCGAACGCACGCGGAGGTACAGACACCCCGACGCCTCCCGGCACAGCCATCACCGACGCGAAGCGGGACAGGACTGCGTCGTGGTCCTGCTCCCCGGAAACGACGCATTATGGGAACAACACAGCCCCCAGCAGCCCTCGCCACGGTCTCGCCAGCTCGCATGGTGTTTTCCACCACGTTCGGAGCAGAGGCGCAGGCTGGAAACGATGCCATCCGCAGGAATTATTTTCCAAAGCCTATTTCCAGGTGTCACGGTGGTGGAGACCAGGACCCAAGCGCACTTGAGCAGTTTGCAAGGTTTTTTGCCCTCCTCTCAAATCAGCTTCCCTCTTAAAACGCCTTTGTGCCCTTCTGAACTTCATAATTTTTAAGACTTTACTGCGTTTACTGATGGGAAAACTGAGGTAGGGGACGAGACGTGATGCGTCGCCACCGGCAGGCCTCAGACCCACGCGTCTCCGACAAAGGCACGCGTCCCGGGGCTGCCTGCGAGCATCCCTGCAGCCGAGCTCGCCCTCCGTGAGCCACGAGAAAGCAAACCAGGCGTTTTCTTCTGGTGGGAGAGAAGCCGAACCGGCCAGCCCCAGCCTCCAAATCAGAACCTTTCTGCTAAGCAGCAAAACGATGTAAATCTAATTTCTACCCCATTTCCCCCCTCGTTCTTTGGGCCCTACGCCAAACCCCGCAGCACACGAGGGCTTCAGGTCCAGGCACAGGACTGCAGACGGCCGACGCAGAGCCTTGGTTTCACAGCCGGCTGTAAAATTCCTGAAGATCAGGGCCGTAAGGGAAAGCTCGTGGCATCCGTACTGGCAGGACGGGGAAATCTTTTTTAAGACAGAGGGATTTTNCTACGCCAAACCCCGCAGCACACGAGGGCTTCAGGTCCAGGCACAGGACTGCAGACGGCCGACGCAGAGCCTTGGTTTCACAGCCGGCTGTAAAATTCCTGAAGATCAGGGCCGTAAGGGAAAGCTCGTGGCATCCGTACTGGCAGGACGGGGAAATCTTTTTTAAGACAGAGGGATTTTTTTTTCCACTGGGAGGCTTTTGGAGGAGACATGGCAGCTCCTCAGCATTCCTCATCCACAGCACTGAGTCAACACCGTGCCTGGAAAACCCCACGCCAGGGCCGGGGCAGCTGAATCCTGAAGGAGACTCCGGGAAAACTCATCTACGGGCCCGACTCATCTTCTAATGCCAGCAAAAAGGCGCAGCCGGGGCCACTTGGGGATGATCATAAACTTTATCAAGCAAACCGAGGGCTACGTCGAGCCCGGACGCGTGGCCATGAAGAGCCTGCCAGGGCAGGAGCCAGCTCGGCGANCCTGCGAGCATCCCTGCAGCCGAGCTCGCCCTCCGTGAGCCACGAGAAAGCAAACCAGGCGTTTTCTTCTGGTGGGAGAGAAGCCGAACCGGCCAGCCCCAGCCTCCAAATCAGAACCTTTCTGCTAAGCAGCAAAACGATGTAAATCTAATTTCTACCCCATTTCCCCCCTCGTTCTTTGGGCCCTACGCCAAACCCCGCAGCACACGAGGGCTTCAGGTCCAGGCACAGGACTGCAGACGGCCGACGCAGAGCCTTGGTTTCACAGCCGGCTGTAAAATTCCTGAAGATCAGGGCCGTAAGGGAAAGCTCGTGGCATCCGTACTGGCAGGACGGGGAAATCTTTTTTAAGACAGAGGGATTTTTTTTTCCACTGGGAGGCTTTTGGAGGAGACATGGCAGCTCCTCAGCATTCCTCATCCACAGCACTGAGTCAACACCGTGCCTGGAAAACCCCACGCCAGGGCCGGGGCAGCTGAATCCTGAAGGAGACTCCGGGAAAACTCATCTACGGGCCCGACTCATCTTCTAATGCCAGCAAAAAGGCGCAGCCGGGGCCACTTGGGGATGATCATAAACTTTATCAAGCAAACCGAGGGCTACGTCGAGCCCGGACGCGTGGCCACGAAGAGCCTGCCAGGGCAGGAGCCAGCTCGGCGATCTGCATCGGTGGAGAAAATGGAGCTGCTGACACGTAGCGAGTGCTTCCCAGGCTGGACTGTCTCGCTCCAGAGGTGCGGACGGCGCGGGAGCAGGACGTGGAGAGGTTGCTTGGCATCCATTTGGCCCCAGCCGGCGTACAGCTGCCAGGGACGAGCGCCGGTGCAAGCACCGCTCGCTCCAGCACCTCGATCCTGAGCAGACATACGGGCCATCCTTCAATCGCTTCATCAGAGCGTCTGCTGCCGGGCAAGGGAGAGGGAATACCGGCGGAGGGTCCCAAAACCTGCTTGAAAAAAAGGGGGAAACCCCAAACCAGCTGACCACGCTTTCCTGCCAGTTTGGCAGTTTAACTCCATTATTTGCAAAATCCTCTTTGCGCCGTCAAAGAGAAACGTTTTTCTGCCGGCCGTGGCGTGTTTTTTCACGACCAGGAAGATGCACGGGAGACCAGCGAGCGTGCCGCATCCCACTCTGCTACCGCCGGGCCGCGCGGCCTCCGTCGAATCTCTTCATCCTTGCTTTGCTTCCCACCTTCACGGCGTTTTGGGGGCAAAAGCGTGATCGCAAACAAAACCTTGTGCCTGTGTCGAGGGTGACGGGGTTCCCCTCTTGGCTGCCTGTTTGCAATGCAAATCCCAGCCGGCTCGTCCCGCCGGCTGCCGTGCACGGCACAGGGAGCAGCCGGATCAACTTACGGTGACTTCCCAGGAATCTGCTCCTTTCTCCAGAGAGACAGGAAAGTATTTTTATTCCCATAGACGGAGGAGATGACGGGATAAAGTTCACCTCCCAAGGTCATGCCAGAGGAGCGCGGCAAAACCAGGAGCAGATTTCGGATCTCCCAAGCCGGTGCACTCGCAGCTCCCATCTGTCTCCCCCAAAATAGCACCCGGAGCATCAATCGCTCTCTGTCCTGCCAACGCCCCGGGACTGGAAGCCACCTCAAGGGCCCAGGACATCCCAGAGGGCCATCACGGTGGGTTTCGGGTGCACAGGACTCCTGCCCCACCGCCTCCGCTGAGCCTATGGTCCCATGCAATGCAACGTGGGGGGCAGCACTCTGCCCCTCATCGCCCCATCAGGGGCTTTCAAAGCAGGGCTCATCGGCTGATGTCAAGCCCAACGCTGAGACGGCCGCAGCTGCAGGCGCTGGGGACAGGCCCGAGGTTGGGGACAGTCGCCCTCTGCTCCCCGGGGAGAAGCAAGCGCAGCCCCCCTCACCACATTTCTCGCCCCTGTGAACAGTCAGGATGCGCCGCACCCTGTGCTCTCCCCCTGCGCTGTCGCACCCTGCCAGCCGGGGCTGTGCAGCACCCGGGGAAGGTCTCCCCCCACCCCGAAACGCACTCCGAGGGGCTCAGGGTGGCAGTGGGAGCTGCCCCGGGACAGTGACCCCCCTCCAGGCATGCACCCCCCCCCCCAAACCCTCGCAGCACCCCATGCTCTGCCCCACACTGTGCCAGGACACCCCAAAACGCCCCTGTACCCCCCCAGCCCTACTCTCCATCTGCCCCCCGAAGCTCTGCCCATGCCCCAGAGCGCCTGGGCACCCAAATCCCTGCTGGGCACCCAAATCCCGCGGGCAGGGCTGCTCCCTCGTCTCCGACTCCAGGGGTCCCTTGGCCCTCGC
>VZSC01003863.1:0-11703 GCA_013398225.1 Steatornis caripensis
TGTGGCTTGCATAGGTACTCTCAGTTATGAGGAATTAAAAGAAAGAAATTTTTTGCTAATGATGCATTAACGAAGCTATTCTCTTTGTTAAATGTCATGCAGCCCACAGAACATTAATTAGCGTAATCCTCATCTGAATTGTTGACATGTTTTACATAAGAGAAGTACCATGCTTCATAAAGGCNCAATTCAGTGACAAACATGTGGCTTGCATAGGTACTCTCAGTTATGAGGAATTAAAAGAAAGAAATTTTTTGCTAATGATGCATTAACGAAGCTATTCTCTTTGTTAAATGTCATGCAGCCCACAGAACATTAATTAGCGTAATCCTCATCTGAATTGTTGACATGTTTTACATAAGAGAAGTACCATGCTTCATAAAGGCGTAACTCAAATTTTAGTGCATTTTCTTGAGCAAAATGGCACGTTCTATTGTCAATTACTCATATTAAAAAAAGGAAGCAAATTAAGCCAAACTAGCAGAAAAATAAAAATCATCTTATCATTGCCTTTAGAGTATTTAGGTAGTTTCTGAGCTGTAGACACCACAAATACAAATGCCAGATTCCTTTTCTTTCTTTGTCTTCTATAGAAATAAAACAGCCAACAGGCAATGCATTAGTAGCTGTCCCAAGGAATCCACTTCAACCTCTTGACACAAAATACCATGCACTAGAACGTTCAGCAAAAATGTAATTATATTAAAAGACATTTCAGCTAACAAGGGTTTTAGCCTTTCCCGTTTATGTTCCCATTTTACAGCTACAGCAGTATTTTAAGGAATCAATGGGATTGCCCTTATTTTACTGTTATTTTAAATCAAAAAATAATTTCTAAATGAGCCAAAAAACTCACATGTAACATCTTTTGGTAATTTTTAATTTACAGAAGTGTGCTATATACTTTGCACTATTACTCAGCAAAGGACTGATTCTGCTGATCAGATGATATGCTGAGACACAAGCCCCATTTTAGCCTTAAATTTGCATACAAAGAAGCAGAATAGAGTGTGTTACCAAAATAAAAAAAAAACAACTGTCCTTGCAAATACATTCTCCTGAACAAATTCTCGGTATCATAGTGACAATGCTACTTGTAACACAGAATACACCCACAGCAGATTTATCTTCCACAAGCATCAGAGCACTTGACCAGGACTGGGACTATTCCTATTTCATAAATTGAAAAAATATGGTGAAAGGATGTTTTTATAAATTCAGTAGCAGGCATCAAAAGAATCAAAGCCTGTAATTACCACACCTTTAGTGTATTCTATAGATCAAATTTAATATATTTAAATACTAATTAACTGTCTAATTTATTCTAATTAATATTGATTTTAGGGAAAACATGCTTTACTTTGCCCAAATAACCAGCGAACAGCACTTGCAAGCTTAAATTTAATATTCCTTTCTGTGTACCTCAAAAGCAAGAATTTACTAGATCCAAGAAATATAGTTTCTTAACACTGCGTGCTCTACTTTTTGAAACACAGAAGATTTAAATATAATTCATATTATATGAATATAATATTACCCATATCTACCTGAAAGGGTTAACATCTGTTACTAGTTTCATGAAAGTATGGAATAAACAAGCTGCCCAGTACATTTTAGGATATGTTGATATCATCACGAAAACAATTTAAAGTGGGAAATAAAGTTTATTTACATCATCATTGTTCTATTCTAGATTTTTTTTGCCATTTTTTCTTTTAAAGCATCTTAGAATACTTTTGAAGAGTTGTTTCACTCCCCTCGCCCCCCTTAATACCTGTACACGTGGAATTTCATCCCTAGATTCTTCCTATAGTATCCCTATTTAACTAAATAACACATTTTATATCAACTACTTAGCAAAGAAACATGAACTTTGTTTCCTATCTTACATTAACTAACTACATAGTAGCAACTTTTTAGACTAGAGACTGATTATTCTGATTATCCAAGGGTTTACAGCTCAGACAGCTTAACTCATGAGGAAACCTCCTGTTTCCTTACAGCAGCATATATGGAAAGCACTGCCATTTTTTAAAAATAAAACAGATAGAGTATTTTTGTGTATTTGCCATAGGCCAAATAGCATTCCCTTCTGAACAATTGGATCTTGCCCTGTAAATTGTACAAATATGTATAAAGGTGTACGTCTCACTCACAGATCAATTCAGTAAACAGAAGCAAGAAATTTCCTGAAAGGGAAGGATTTTGCTGTTAGATCTTCCACATCATCTTTTTTTTTTTCCCACTTACTTGGTCAGGAAAGATGACTGGATATATACAGCATGCAGTATAATTCAGTGCTCTCCTCCTTTTGAAGGGTACAGGGTTGTCACACCACGTGGAAGAACAATAATGGAATTGCAACCGACAAGTCCTTTGTCTTTGGGAGACTACTTGGAAAACATTAACTACCCAGCAGTGGCTAAGAGGCCTTTGTTGTCTCACTAAAAATGAAAGTATTTTTGCTATCTGAGGACTTCACTCAAACTCTGACCTTATGTTCTGAAAGTCAAAAGAACCCGTGTGACTCAGTACCTTCGATCAGGTTCACGATAAGCTCTCTACAATGGGTCATTGTAAGGATGCAAAACACTTTCTCATCAAACACTCGAAGTGTTTGTAAAGACTGTGTGTGCCCTTTACTCTGCTGCACCATCAATTTAAACCTTATTAACCTCCAATTAACGGCTGAAAATTAATATATATACATATATATCTGAACATGCTACATGGCTCATACAATCTTTAACAAGAGAAGTCAGTGAATAAAACAAACCATTGTAGCATGTGCTCTGGTTACATTTTTAAACCTTCTAGCATTTGTTTTCATGAGAAAATGAAAAAAAGGCTTTTACAGAATACATATCAAGGACTGTATCTCAACAACAAAAAAAAAAGTAGGAAAAAAAAGTAGCGAACAAATGGGTTTAAGAAATGGAAACTGATAAAAAGCTCCTGAAGTCAGAAACGCCATACCCTAACTTGCAAGCCCAGCTTAGTTACAGCTTAGTAACCACTACCGTTACAGAAAAACAGGTAGCAAAAATGTCTAATGCATAGCAGTGCTAAGTCCAGCAAAATCAAGTGGTTTTGACAGAAAATCCTGAGATGATGTCAGTTTTTTGTAGAAGAAAAATACTATGCAATATGGTAGTATGTTTTACAGAGAGTAAGGAATTACACAGATAACGAAAATAACGCAGTTTGTTCAAAAAACCCTTGAAGAAATACCATAAACATGTTTCTTTGGTTCAAAAATATACCAGCCTGCACACAGACACGCACACAAACACACCACCACCACAGCCGCAACAAAAAAAAGACAACAAAACAAAAAAAAACCCCAAATGCTAAACAACAAACAACATATCACAAAGGATTCTAAGTTTTTTTAAAAAGCTCTTTTAAAAAAAGTAATTGACCAGCAAAGGTAAACAGCTGATTGTTATACCTGTATAGTTCAATACTATTCCAAACCAAGAATTTTCATACATTTAAAATACTTTATCTGGTCACTTCTTGCTTCCTTCCACCTACCTGCTCATGCACAACTATTAATATCCAAGCTCTGTAGTCACAGCGCAGGTGAGATTCTAAAGGACCAAAGGCTAAAGCAAGGGATATTCAAGCACATTCCCCACTGCAAGTTTCTTTAAATATTTCCAATTCTAAATGGTTTTTATCTAATGTGGTAAGATGACAATTTGCAACTTTTAGAAATAAGAAGTGTTCTTGGAAAACAATTTATTTGACCTCAGCATGTTAGATACAGCTTGCTGCAAAACAGAGCTTCAAATTCAAAGGGAAGATGGACAAAGTGTGTTAAAAACAGTGTAATAGCAGATGATATTTTTTCCTCCAGATATAGGTCACACACCCTTAAGGATAGTTATTAATTATCTGTCCTACAGACTAAATTAATCCTGAGATGTCCTGAACATACCATGCAGCATTCGCAGAATACAAACAACCCTCAATGAACTACAAACAGACCCAACTGAGAATGCAAAGCTGCATAAATATTCAAACCATCGCTTAATTTAACTACTACGCAATAGCTCCTTGTCTTCTTTTACTAGGTATAGTCTTACTTACAAAACCAGTAATCCAATCAACTGTAGGATATACCAACTAAATCCATACTTCTCTGTACTGCCACGACAACTTAAAACAGATTTTTAACTTACTGTAAAATAAGACCCAGATTTCTGCAGTAGAGATAAAAACCCACCCATTTTCTGACGCAAGTCATGTGTTCGATTAATTTTTTAATTCTAAGAGACCATTCCTACTCCTAATCTTAGCCCATGTCACAAAAAAAAACCCCACCCTCATTGTTTCCACAGAAAGTTTAACAACTTGCACTTGCTCAAAAGCTACCCAATTTTGATTTTTAAAAGTCCACTTCTTGAAGGCAGTTTTCCACTCTCTTGCAATACCGTATCAACATTTCATTACTCATATGGTTTAAAATTTGCAGTGTTGTGTCAGTGTGATTTTTTCCAAGGTCAGCTTCACGCGGTATGCCTTGAAGTATCAGATATCATATATCTAATGGCAGCCTTTTTATAGTTCTCCTTGAAGGACCAGATTGAACTCAAGTTTCTATTTGGAAGCCATGACTTCCAGCTTCACCCCTTCCTCAGTAATTGCTACGCAGCATCAACACTAGCCAAGAAAAACACTAACAACCCAAGCCTTCTTGAGCTTGGCTACTTCTAGGATTTCTCTGTTAGCAAGTTCCATATGTTTTCTTCATCTCAAAATACCTATTGTCAGAGTAATCCAAGCTCAATTTTCTTCCACTGTCACATTGTTGAGTCTGCTCTTGATAGTTAGGAACTGAAAAGGTGCCAGTCTCTATCTCCGGGACAGACCATTAAACCTTCCTGTCTTATCCAAAACACATCACAAATCTTCTCCATATGCAAGCTAAGAAAATGTCAAAACTGACAGTAAGACTCAAAGATCAAAAAAAAAAAAAAAGAAGGTGTAGGGGGAGGAAGTTTACATGCCTCA
The DNA here is from genome assembly GCA_013398225.1 of Steatornis caripensis. Classification (NCBI taxonomy): domain Eukaryota; kingdom Metazoa; phylum Chordata; class Aves; order Caprimulgiformes; family Steatornithidae; genus Steatornis; species Steatornis caripensis. Next base: position 5,020 of record VZSC01003863.1, read on the forward strand.
TTAATACACGTTTTAAAAACTCCTCTTTTTATTGCTGTTTTTTTGTGTAAGCACAAAGGAACAATCACACATTGTTACACAGTCTGCTAAGCAATTTTTATAACACTAAAACTGCAACGTGTTATAATAAATTAAATTAAAAGACAGTTTTTGACAGATAAGAAGTCAATACAGATGCCTTTTGCATATTACTAATTTAATCTTATCACAAAACCTACCTTTTCACAAGAAAATCTACTACACAGAAGTCACACAACTGCTTGAAATGTTTGAAGTTGCACACTTTGTTTCTGTGCATTTCAGTGTTTTAAAATAGATCATTTTTATACTTGGTCATAATTGGCTGTTGTCAGCTTTATAGATAAGGTTTCTGCTTGTAATGTATTTACGTCCTTTGAAGTGGTTAAAGCAAGGATTCTGCCTTGCCATACTCACACTTAAAATTGTTTCACAAATCCCAATAGTAATGCACTCTGAACTAAAAAAATACCGCTAACAGAAAATAGAATACTTTTATATTCCATTCGTCCATCATTTATTTCACACTATTTATAAAAACCCTAAAATCAAAATTTGCAGTCACCTTTCAAACTTTAAATACCAGATAATCAAGCAACAATGAACAAAAGTAATTAGTGTCTGAACCTTAAGATATTTCTGTCAAATACTAAATATTTAGAAAGTAAATCTGATTTCTGTAAAATATGATTCTTTCAGCTAATCTCAAACCACAAAACACTTACTCAAACGCATTTATTTAATTTTTTCAGTCACAACTGTCTTTCTCTTGAGGTTCTAACTGAAGAGTTTTCATTGAGTAATTTAGCCGCATTTCTCTCCCCAAAATCTGGCTATGGGTATCTTGGAATCTGTGTCAGACTAGCAACAAAATCCTCTCCCTCTCCTTAAACACCTTCCCTCCTCCTTTTCATCTTTTTTCCCCCCTTTAGTCACAATGGTTTATCTTTTTCTTTCTGATCAGTACAGTCATAATGACCAAAGTTTTGTCTGAGCCCGTTCCCTCAGGCTACCTTCACAAACCCAATCTTTCCTGATCGACTCTACAGCAATTATTTCCAACTAGTTAAGCACAGAAATTCTTACTTTTAATTAAAATATGCGTTAGTGAAATACACTAACAAAACAAGCACACCTCTTCAAATTTCATTTTGAAACCAGGACTGTGATGTGTATCAGCAACAACAAAATACGGTCACACAACCAAATTTTCAAGAGTATTAAAACTTTTGAATGTTTTTTTTTTTTTTTTTTTTTTTTTGAATGAGTTATTCTCTAAGCCTTCTGAAATGGCACTTAACATGTTCTCAAACATGTTCTCAGTACTCACCTTCTGCTGACACACAGTCAGCTACTTGGGTTTGGTTTTTCACAGAGGAGGTTTGCATACCAAGACGTGTCAAGTAAGCCCTCACCCACTGTAGAGAGGGAAGAAAAAGGTAGCAGAAATGACAGGAGTAGTAAAGTGCCCCTGTATTACGTAAAACACTGCAGGTCATATAGTCATTCTCACAACAGATGGTCATCTCATGATTGGCCAGTGATCTTTAAAAGCAGACCTCAGTGTTTACAGAAGTTAATGGAAAGCTCCACGGACTATTCATGCTGGAGATGCTGGCTAAAGATGCTGTAAAGCCATCACCATCACGCACTGGAAATCTTCCACCAGTCTGTGCCAGTTGCTCCAGACAACTCTTCGGGAGTCACTGGCACGGGGGAGTTATTTGGACACGTTGGGCCCCTGACAACTCAAAAGTACCGTGATACCTAACAGATATTAAAGTGTGGGCCAAGAGGTATGCTCTGAAAGGCAAAGCATCCCTTCTGCCTTAGACACACAAGAGGCACATCACCATCAAATCTTGACCTCCATGGTAAGTTCAGTATTCACTCTTAAATGGATCACTGCTCGCCCCGCATTTGCAAAGGTCAATGAAAATATTAAGATCCCAAAGGCTTATATTGTCATGCAGGCATTTCTGGTGCTGACAGGAGAACATTTTAGACAGGAGGTAGATCTTTCTTGAGAGGATTTCCCTTTCAGTAACATTAAAATCAAGCAAAGAGCACAGTAGTATCTTTAGTATTTATCTTTCAGATAAGCCCTGGTGCAGTAAAGCACAGAAAAAACCTTAGGTAATACCATCAGGGATCCCAATAACCTCTACGCTTTCCTCTCCACACCATGGTGAATCAGGTAAGTCAGTCAGTAATGCGATGTCCTCTCATCGCAACAATTCCACCAACAGGTTATGAAATTTCCACCTAATAAATATTTCCATTTCAGAATATACACTGAATTTTTATTCCAATCCACAATTTCTTATTTTTCTTTCTGTTATTTCCTTGTCACTATTACCCAGCCTTTTAATATTTACAGCCTTCACATTTCTACATTTATAAGCACTTAGTCCCTATTTATATCTCTCAAGAGTTGTAGGTTGTTTCTCCTTAGCCTAGCCACTTACTGTAATAGAGTACCAAGACCCACCTAGCACCAATTTCATAAAACTATCTTCCTCACATCAGACCTGATCAGCTGCTGAATCTTATCATTTATGTGGTCTCTTCTTTTTAAGAACTTTTAGTATAACTTCACCACTAAAGTATTTTACAATAAAGGAGTAGATAACTGATTCGTAAAGTAAATAGTGTGTTCTTATGCTATTCCTAATTAATCTTTGCTTTACTCATATGTGCAAGGCGCAAAAAAAAAATGTTGAAACTTATGAAAACAGCAACAGTTTCTGATCTTCAGGAAAAAAATTCAAGGTGACAAAGATAATTCAGGGTCAAAAGAGAGCAACAGAAAATTGAGTTTTCTGCACGTGTATTTATAAATTTAAAAAAGTCAAGTTCAACAACATTCATCAACAAGACAATTTAGAAATGGTAGTAAAATGCAATCACTATCATTTTGAAGTCACTGGAAGACTATAAAGAATAGCACGGTATGGTAAGCGCAAGAATAATGTCGTCGCAACAGTTTATTAATACAGTACTACAGTCTAAAGAAATATTTCCATAAAGATATGAATTACATAAAGAACAAAGTACAGGAAACAACTATTTGCTCATTAGGTAAATCAAGCAGTGCCAAATTGTGGAAGTACCAACAATATTATATCTAAATCCTGGAATCAACTGATTATTCAAACACTTGGGTTTCCATATTAAAAAAAAATAAGTAGCAGAGACAGAAATACTGCAAAAATAACGTCCTCCTAGTACATGCATACTAAGCTGTATCATTCAAAGCAGCTTGTGACAAGGAAGGCTATCACTAAGTAACAGGTATTCTAAAATTTGGCTCATTTACCTAATCATTTTTATTTTCATAAAATTCCATACTTTGTTTACTCCCTGCTCAAGTGCCAACCAGGTAGGAGAACTTGGATATCACCTCTAATCAAAATGCTCACTAATAATACCATCTGTCTGCAAATTCAGCAGTGTTAACATTTTGAACAAACACTCAGAGCAGGGCTTGCTATTTTCTGCAGTTGTTCCTTGCACTCCTAACTGAACCAGGTCCCTGTGACCTACTTTCAACAATATTGAGGACTGCAATAAAAAGCAATGCCAAGGTATAAAAGACGACAAATCAGGATTATCAGAAAAGGCCAAAACAACACCAAACCAGAAAACAAACCTGTAGTTCAATATGCTTGCAACAAAGGATAACAAGAAATTGGGGGGGGGTTGAGATATCAGTAACTTAGATCTGCATTTAGAAAATTAGACTATTTTTTTATTAAAGTGTTTCGTTTCATGGAAACAAATGAGTCAAAACAACATGACGATCAGCAAAGATCTCTAAAAATCCCTCTGTGAATCAGAAATCCAAAATGCCTTTGCAATATTCTTCAGTTTTCACTGCGAAAAGGTGCAACTCTAAGTTCAATTCAGTAAAAAACAGGACCATGCACTACTGACCTGCTAAGGTTTTGGTTCGACTCGGCTGTACACCGCAAGCAGGTTTGACTGAGCAGGCGTTATGTTAATGGACAGACTTTAATAAAAGGCAGCTCTTGCGTATGAATCCAAGGCCTGGGGTGCTTTCAGAGTAGGCTGGAGACAATCCCAGACACCTGGCCTCTGAAAGACCACCGAGGGAATACATAAGGGGACGGGGAAGGTCAGGAAAAGCAGTCTGAAATTAAATTTAACCGAATTCGAGCCTGTCTTAAAGCACCTGGGTCAGCAGCCTTGAAAAAGTTTCTTTTTAGTTGTCAGATGCTGAAATATATACTGCTCTATCTTGAAGACACAAAATGCTTTCCACAGCAATGCGTATTACATACGTCAGGATTCAGCAAGAAATACCACCCAGAAACAAGAGAAGGTTTTAACTATAAGTTCAGAATGCATTTTGCCTTGGCAGCTTCAATATCTACAGTCTCTGCCTTGGCGTGGTTAAGCCTCTCTGGAAAAGAGTCAAAAGCAACTGTGCCATTCGAATTGCGGAGGCGCAAATCTGAAGAGCACAAACATGGCTAGCAATTGGAAAAGTTAATGCTATATAATCACAAACAACCAGGGGTTTAAGCTAGACAGGTGACAAAACATCAATATAATCAAGGTATCCAACACACTCTTTCACCTGTCCCTTCTGTATTCCAGCACCAGAGCTTAAGGAGGTTCTCTATAACCTACATTAAAAAAAAAAAGATGAAATTGATTTTCTCTTGGATTTTTTCTCCTCTTGTGGCTATTTGTTCTTTTTTTTTTTTTTTAGGCATTTTTCTTGAAACTCCTGAAGGAAGTAGGAGCAGACAAAACATTTGCTATTTCTTCTTTCCATTAATTTCTTTTCCTCAAACTTATTATATAGTCTCCTTACCTATAATTCTTCTGTATGTTACTTCCCTTACTTAGAATTGATTTTCGGTTATTTATCCCTTTTTGATAAATTCCTGACTCCTCCCAATCATTTTGCTGTTGTCTTCTCACTTAGCCCCCCCCACATTCTTCCTCTGACACAGACATTTGGTTCCCTGTTTGGTTCGTCCCTCTAGAAGCTCTGGGGAAGCGGCCAGTGGACGTACATGTTAGCTCCTCACCAACAAGCCAACCAACACTCTAGCAGCTCCGCAACAATCGCAGCATCTGCTGCCTCCCAAACAGCTGACCCAAAGCCAACAACTCCAAAACTAAAGAAAGGACAAGTGAGAAGCTGCTGTGGGGAGAGGATGTTGATGTCAATACAATGAAACTTTTGGAAGCCTATCAAAACTACCTGATGCATTTGCCATCCGCCAACTATTAGCTTGTTATAGAAAAAGGGTGCCACCTGCTGCCCAATCCATCTTCCTTTAGCTAGCCACCTAACCCGCTCTTTTGGCTTTTCTGGCCTCCTTTGTTCTCCAGAAGTTCACTTGCTTCTCTACCATGAGCCCCAAAAATTTAACAGACTCCTATAATCTCTTAATCCCATGCAAGTTTTCAGACCTTTAAATATTTTCCAACTTCTTAGACCGTGGAAGGTACAAGAAAAATGCAAGTAAAGTCACAAACCAAACTCACACACCTGAACAAGTTACCACGTAGGAAACTTCTAGTTTGCTTATCCAAGAGGGACCTCGTATAAATCAACCTGAAGACTTCTTGCTCAGTAATTAATCAGACAGTAGGGCCAGGATCATGAGTTGAGCGCTACTACACTACATCCAGCAAAACACTGCTTTTACTTCCAACAGCGCTGCCCACTGCTACCCCAACACAAATAAGACCAGAGGTACTTATATTGTGATTCCTTGAGATGGATATTTAATAATTTCTTGTCTGTATAAGATGCTTTACCTTGCTAACTACATAAAATATAAGGATCGTACAGAGTCCAAAAGGGATTTTCTGCCTGTTTATCACACGAGAAAAATCCCAGTGTGGTGGGTTTTTTGGTTTTTTTGTGGAGATCTGCAATGAATAATAATTAGTAGGAAGTGCCCCAATTGCTGCGAAACCCTCTGACACAGTTTCTGAGTTGAGGACGAGATACATCCCCTCGTATTTGCCCTTTTCGAATTCCAAGCATCCAGTTGAGATTCAGGTTTATGAGATGCAAATGCTTTCTATTATTCCAGATTTTCACATCTCTCTGCTTCCCTCAATCAGCTCAGTGGCTGTGGCCTAGAAAATGCACATAGGCTCCAATGATTGGCAACTTTGATCTTCTGAAATTGTTTAGTACTAAATACAATATTCATATATTCGGGTAAAACACGGTTAAAGGAACAAAAATAGAACCCTTCCTTTTACTTATTTCAAAATGTAATTCATAATTCATTTGTCACACTGAATTGAATCACTTTAAGACCCCTTTCTGTTTAAAGACAAACTATTTCCAAGTATTTATTTATACTTATACTAGTCTTTGCTGTAAAGCAGCTGGATATTTTGTGCCATTTCTACACCCATTTTATCACTACAGCATCTTGAGTGATAGCCGGAACATATTTTACTTTTGTTTTTATTATTACATTTGGGTTGCAAACGAACTTCAACACAACGATGCCAAAAGAGTGCCTTTTTAAAGCAAAGTTTAGAATAGCCTAGATGCAAAAAATAAAACACAAATATACTACTCTATTAAAAGCAAGATTGTTTTCCCTTTTCTTTTGATAATTAAAACATTTTATTGGTTAGTTTCATTGGGCGGGGGGGGGG
>VZSC01003863.1:11899-23734 GCA_013398225.1 Steatornis caripensis
CAAACCACCAAGAAAAGTTCTACTTTCCCTACTGCTTTTCCAGAGATTAACATTAAATTAACAGTAATTTTAGTAGAGATTTCAATAGTCTTTCACTGAAGCCTTAGTATAATGGTATTTAACAAAGTGGACACGTGCAAACAAAATGTTTTCAAGTTTCTACACAATTATGTTCTATATTTTAAGCTTTTAATTCTGTATTATACATATATTTACATACTTGTATGTATAGTATTGAGCTCTATAATCATATATAATACCTGCATATACAAGTATTTATACACACACAATTATACATGTAATAATACACACTAAATACAGTGTTCTTATAAGATACTTTAAAAACATGCTGGATAATATCGATATGATTGCTCTGAAAAAAAGTAAACAGAATTAAGAACAGTACCGTACCCATTCTTCTAAAACAGAAAGTCTAGAAAGGTGAACGACAAGTTAACTAACATGAAGTGCCTGCTACATTTAACAGAAATATCTAAATTTTTTAAGTGTTGTAGGGCAGGTAATTGCAAAAGTAGAGAAGGAATTGAAAATCTTATTCCCTAAAAATGAGGCAAATCCTGCTTAGAGTATATATTCTTTTTCAAATGTCAATATCTGAATATCTTTCCTAGTTGTGAAGTCATTTATCCCTCCCAATCAGACCAGAGCTTCCAAAAGACAAATATCCATCAAGTACAAAGCTCTTTACTGTTCATTTATTCAATACCTTCAAAAGTACCATTCTCTGTGCTCTGATTAGTGATAATTACCTGACCTATAAACTGATTAAATCATCAGCAAAGAACAAGATGAGCCCTTTTATGGAGCAAACATGTAAGAACATTAATATTAATAATACATATGAAATTTAAACTAGAACAACATCACCAGCAATTAATATTTTAAGCCACCACTAGTTGTGATATCTGCAAAAAAATAAGCTGGGTTGGACTGGAAGTGAGAACAGAAGCTCTGCTCCCCATTACTCCACTGCAACTAATAACATGCCAGACTCTCTGCATTTATCTCTTGCTGTAATGCTGTTCCCATAAGGAAATCCATAGGCAGAGCTGACAGAAGATTCCTTGGCGGGGCGACTTCTTTAGAAATGCCAGCCAGCCACAACCAAAGGACAGAAGACACAAGACATTTGAGTGGGTGTTAAAAAAATACCCATGAACCATTATAATACCTTTTAACAGGCAATAATATTCGTGTGTAAATTATGAGATTTACTATATATCCAGTCATTAAAATTGAAGACTACTATTTCCACACACACAGTTCCCAACTGTGTTTTATGAAAGCTAGAGCCTTAAAATTAATTTCAAAATAAAAATGGAAAAAATAAAAATCAAGCAGCAAATATTAAGTTCACCAAGAAAATCCAAAACACTGTTTGTTTTATAAAGATCTAAACCAAAAAAGTCCAATATAAAACATTTCTATGTATCTTCTTAATGCAACATGTAACAAACACTAGTGAAAACAATGCTTCAGTTACATAAAGATTTAAACAGTCTGTAACATGGTTGACTAATAAGATTCTATTACAGCTACTGATTGAATACATCTAAGAGGTTTGTTGTTTTTTTAACTTGGAATAAGATCAAAATGCTTGCAGATTTCAGATCGCTATTAGACACAATAATTATACGCTAAACTAATTACTACTAAAGCAAAACTTGACTTACAACTAATTAAATTTTATTGCAAGAAAATAAAGCATAGTCTTTATTTAACACAGGGCACAGCTATAAATGTTTACAAACTCAGCAGTCTGCATTTATTCCAAGCAAAACGTCTAGGTCACACTGACAAAGTTGGAACGTGGCATGATGTGGACACCAAATAGTTAGCTTTATAAAGTCATTCATATGCAAGACAATAAAAATCAGATCAACAATCCTAAAATTGTTGCTTATACTGCTAAGAAGCAAATCTAAATGAGAAATTCCCCATTAACATCCTATTCCCCTTTCATGCAGATCTTCATTGCAGTTTTACAAGGATCAGGTTTACATTTCAGAAGTAGATAAGCAACTTAGGAGCTTAAGTTCAATTATCAAGGCTTAGAGCTAGCTAGATAGATCTTTTTTAGAAGCCTATTGAGACCTATAAAGATGCTGACAGGCAGCTTCCACTGAATATGAAGTTAGATATTTTAGTTCAAAATCCCACTACTTGACCAGCTCCTATACGGCAATGGCATTTTTAATTTTAGCATAACACTAGCATGCTTGTACAAGCCTAAGTAAATAAATCAATGCTTCTAGTAGAAGAGAGCAAGTAGAAGAAAGCAAGAGGATTTAGACATCAAGAAGGAAGGGTGAGCATGATATCAAACAGCAGAGAAAACAGAGGTTGAAAGAACCAGTTGAAATCACCAGACACTGAAGTTAAGCAGGAATAGCCTACAACTTTCTCCTGGTTTTACAAACGCTTTACAGAATACCCAAAAGTGGCCTTCTCATTTTACTATTACCAAGCTATTTCTGCTGAGTTCATACTTCTGCTAAATTTTCTTCCTGCCCTCCTCCCCTTAGGAACCAAGGGCACCACTACCATGCCATTTGTTCGTGTGCTTGTTGATCTTGCCACAAAATCCTAGATTTCTCAACAAATGCTGCATAATTTAGAGATTTTCTTAATGTAACAACTTATGTGAGAATTTAAGATTTCATTAAAGAATAAAAAACCTAAATATCCTTCACAAAGATAAAGATGATCTTAAAGGCTCAAAATCTACATGCAAACTAAACTTTCATGTGCTCCACTTCAATTCTGTCCCATTCACTCCTACCAGTCATATAATCTCCATATGTAAAATGGCTGACACTGTCCATCCCTTCAAATCACGCACCTCTAAAATAAACTTCCTACCAGAAATGTCTTGGAAGTATATAAATGTCGTAGGCCACGACAACTATGAAAAGTATCTTGTCTCCCCCTCATCTTGTAAAACTTCTCATTAGACGGCACAAACAGAGAACAACGGAATAGCGAGGGGAAGGGGCTAGCATTGAAGCAATTTTATGAGCAACATAGTTAATTCACCCTGGTTTGCTACAGGTATCTCTAGTCTTTTCCTCTCTCTCTGTACAGCTCCTATTGTAGAGAATGGTTAAGGTGTCTCCCCCTTCTACCAAGCCACCTGGACTCATAAACATGATGGGAACTCAATGCCTTCGGAATCATTTTCTGACTCTCATGTTTGTTTGAAATTGGCTAACAGGTTTAAAATTATTACAGCAGCTAAAAACATAAAAAGAAATAAGGAGCTCAGGGAATAACAAANCTCATAAACATAATGGGAACTCAATGCCTTCGGAATCATTTTCTGACTCTCATGTTTGTTTGAAATTGGCTAACAGGTTTAAAATTATTACAGCAGCTAAAAACATAAAAAGAAATAAGGAGCTCAGGGAATAACAAAGTAGAATAATAAAGGAAAAAAAAGAGTAGATATTTTAGAAGCAAAATACAGAACGAAAAAGACCCAAGGAAGAATAGGAAAAAAGAACAGAAAAAAGAGAAAGCAAGCAACCACTTAACCGCTTCAGTTACACTTAAGCATTCTGCATGCATACGCTGCCTATGTTTTATCATATTTCACTGAAAAACATGCTGGTTTTGTCTGAGCAGAAGAAAGGCACCAAACTATTGAGTAAGCAGGGACGTTAATATAGCAGATATTATGAAACAATTTCATGAGTCAATGCACTCGTATAACAATCTTTTAAATACAACCATGATCCCCTCCCTACTGAAGATTGTCATCAACTTGCTTCAACTTAAGTTATTTGCAGCAGCCAGAAACCACAAGGGGCTTGCTACCTTAACTTTAATTTCCTAAAAAATGTTTACTTTCTTCCAGATGGCAAGATTAAATTACATAAACACTGTCAGCAAGCTGAATCCTCAAATGTATTCATTTCCACCACAGAAGCTTCAAAACCATCTATAATTTTGTTACTGATGTTTGGAAACAGCTGTAGCTGACATGGCTACGTGTTGTATATGTCAGCGTTAAAGGATTAAATATTCTTAACCCCCAATGGAACAAGCCTGCTCTGTTACCAAGACACAGCGTAAGGTATGTCTGAGTGTATTACTGCAATAGAGACGTCTTATTAGTTCATTGATAAACAAAAAGGTCAAAGACGCTGCATTTGGCTTTCCTCTGGAGAAATGCTGGGGGAGGGCTGGAATTTAAAGCCTACTGCTACTTTTAAATATCGCATGGTTTGAGGGACACACTAAGCTTACTTTTTGGCTACAGAAAAACTTTTTTTTTAGATCATTTTGTGCCATCTTAAAATAATGACATCGTGCAGATCTACAGTATGAACTTTTGAAAAAATAAGAACATCTTTATGAAGCGTTTGCTGTGTGTGCTTACATAAAAACATAATTTATACAAATGACGTATCGTGTGAGTAAATCGAAGCGCATACCTATGAACAGTCTTCTTTGAGAAGGGTCCTTCATACAACTGAACGGCCCAGGTACACTACTGAAACCAAGAACCGTGCTGATAGTTGTAGCTCCTGATATCTTCACCTAAATCAGAAAGGCTAAAGGCCAGGAATCAGCTGCAAAGCTGTCTACTTCAGTCTTCTGGTTAGAAGACTGATGGGTGGAGTGACAACTTATCATCATTCGGAGGAAAACAAGCAGTCCGATACTGCCAGGAAGCAAGGCGGCCATTTCACCTCACTGCGACAGACACCTGCCCACTCACTTGTGATCTCACTAGTGCTGAGGGAGCAAGGACAGCTCCAGCTTTGATTGTGAATAGAATGAAAGACAGCATCTTTAGAAAGTTATCTTACATGGATTAAAGAAATCAATAAAGCTGTGGATTTTTATACACACGTTCTACACATATACACTTTCTGTACACTAGGCACATATACGAGTATCAAAGCCCTGTTCTGTATACATTCCTGATCCTGCTATTTCATAGCATTTTCACATTAAGGTGAGCAGAAGAAGATATTTTACAAGGAACGTTGCAATTTCCTTGTCTACATTTGTTGAAAAGAATCTCCTCTACAAAACGTGCCCGATGCTAAATTGTCCACATCAACAGGAGCTTTCTCTCCAGCTTGAACAGGAGCAGCAGTAGGTCCCACTGTTGTGGCAAGATGGGAAGCAGAAGAAAAAACTGCGTATGAGCAACATGGTTCCTGATACCTTCTTGGGAATTCTGTGAACTCTTGCAAAAATTAGATGACGAATTAGGGCCGCCCTAGAGAGTTCAGCATTTCAGCAGATCACACGGAGAGTTCATTGGTCTTAGTAATACCAGAGATATTTTCTCCTTGCAGGTGGTACAGCATTTTTTTCTCTTCAATATTTCCTGAGGCACATTTTAAATTCAACATGTTTTTTCATTAGACTTTCATGTCTTCCCTTTTTCTCTTACTTTTCAATTCAGTTTTGGCTACTGCAAGAAAAGCTCCCCTGTTTCTCTGCTTCTATCCTCCACTGAACACTTTGAACCCCTTTCAGAGGGCTGTATGAGAGGGAGGAGTAAGAGACTCGGAGCTTTTCCCCGTTTCGAGCTTCACAGGCATTGCCAACCCACTTAACTCCAAATCTAAATGAGATTTAAGATTTCATTTCCACACTTTAACACATGAAGATCCAGGCTGTTCATTTTGTCCCATCAATTTAGGGTACGCTCTGGCAGCAGAGACACTGAAAGTCGTATTCTGGGGCATCGAAATGAACATCGGCAGGAACAGACTGTTTCATCAATTTCGCTACCACTTTCCCACAGATGCAAGCTGTTCAGTGCCCTGCTATTGGGAGAAAGTTGTCCTGTGGCAAAATGCTACATAAAGTATAATCACGATGATAAAAATAAAAAATCTGCCTTAACTTATTTGAAATTTGGAGGTTTTCGCACATCTGACGTATCACACCCCAACTGTAATGCACAGTGATGATCTGGAGGAAGAAACAGGATAGCAGAGTAGTGGAATAGGTATCTACAAAATTATTAGCAGAGTAGTGGAATAGGTATCTACGAAATTATTTCTTTTCTTTATAGTGTTTATATGCTTCTATAATTGCTTGCACGCTACATGAATAAGTAAAAATATTTTCTTAGTGCAATAATACTCTAAAAAGAATAAGGTGGTGATTTACAAAGACTAGCTTTGTTTCTTTTCAAATCCAATATAACCCTGTATCTCATATATTTCTGCAATCTAAGGTAAAAAATGATGTTTACACAAAGTATTTTCAAACAGAAAAATGTAGACTCTGCAGAAGGCACAGGCAACCTGATTTACACAGAAAACAGCATATAAAGTGACCCCTGTATCAAAGTCAGAGCAGATGCACACTCGCAAGGTCACTCTACCATCGCTGTTCAGACTAGGTCAGCTTTTGAAGACATATTACTTCAAGCACGCTTGTTGCCCTGACACAGACCTCACAGGCATATGTCTACCTTCATACTAGACAGCTTAACCAAAATGTCCTTATTGCTTAAGAAGGACACAATACCAGACACTGACAGTCCAACACTTACGTACGTGCACAGTATCAGTTTCAGTTGGCAGATACTCTCACGTTCAGACTTTATAGTTACCTACAACAATCAACTAGCTAAACACCTCGATTCCTCACCTCGGGAGGAAATCCTTTCATTTTCACTAAAATTGTGGGGACTGGGCTGTATCACGTTGATTCACATGAATGTCAGGCAGGTACAATCATCTGGTCCTCACATCTGGCAAAGTCTGAAAAACCATCTAATATAATTGCTTGGCAACAGTACCAGAACTGCACGAGTTCTCCTGCAACCCACCGCATCTATTAACCCCATGCCAAACGAGCAAGCTTTTACCTCCATTCTGAACACATCCACTCCTGTGCAATAGCAGCAAGAAACTCCAGCTTCAGGAGTTCATTGTGCGGAGCGCAAAGCCCCTCTAGGCACTTTGAAGTCCAAAATGAGAAATAACAACTACAACAGCTAAACAGGATCACTAGGTATCACGTGTTTTCCAGAAACGAGTACTACATTAAGCATTTCAGCAATGCTAAATGCTAAAAACTCTACAGTCAGACAGATGTTCTGTACATCACTTCAAAATAAGAAGTGCACACAGAAATGAGAAAGCAGTAAAAAAATTACACTAAAAAAATGGGGAAAAGAAGAAGGATTTAAATCAAACCGACATTGAGCCAGAGCAGCCTACAAAAGTTAAGCTGAAAGACTCACAAAATCATCTAGCCATCCTTATGGACAAATCAAAACCAATCACCTCAGACATGTACCACAAATCACTAACAATCAGTTGACAGCAGAAGAGAAAGGACATTTCTTCGAACTGAAATTCAATTTTCTGGAGGACAACATTCATTCCAGTGCCTTCTGAACAGTGACCCACGGACCATAGCAATATGCAAAGCTGCGGTTCATGATTCACAGTTCACCAGGGGCAAATGATTCTCTTCCTAAAGATAGCTTAAAAAACTCTTACTTCTCTAATCTCACTTTTCCAAGTTGCTCCAAGGACATTGCATAACTCAAAACCAGAGGAAAGGTGATGGATGAAACATTCCTTCTGTTAAAGTAAGATGTCCTTAATCTCACAAAGCACAGGAGACTCGAGCCTAAATGTTTTAAGCACCACATGAGTATGCCTTTTTCATCTCAGTTGTTGCCTGAGAACTTTCTAAACATAGAATGAATGCATCACCTGATCAGGAACTCTCAAAAGACGTGTCTGCCCCGTGGAACGATAATCCCTTCTGGTCAGCTGCGTCCTCCATCCCTAGCCTTTTGACACAGACAGATGGAAGCAGGGGTGACAGAAGCAGATTATGGACCTGAAGATGCTGAGCACTGCACACAATCTTCCCCTGGCTTCAGGGCAGTGCCACTCAACTGGGAGCTCAACTTTCCCCATCCAGCCTCTTTTACCCCAGCACAGCTTAGTCACTGTTTGAAACCAGGTCAATGTTAACTACTCCAGTGAGTAAACCGGTAAGAGGGGGTAAAAACCAACTACGACTCAACAGTACACATGTAGACTAGACCAAGACCTGCTCAGCCTCAGTTCAAAAGATAAAAAGGAGAAAAATTCCAGAATTATCATTATTTTATTAGACAACACAGTTTTATTCTTCTTTTGAATAAGTAACTCAGACAGGTTCATGGGTGGAACACGCTGCTCTATGTCGTTATCATCTCCTTCGACGCTCCCTTACAGAGAAGCACGCTCAGTTTTCAAATACTGTCAATACCTTTACCTTCCTAATGTCTCCTTTCCTTGATAACTACCTCATCTACAAGACAACATCAAAATTCTCTCAAGTTGCAACTATGAATATAAAAGTAAGTTTGTGATCCAGAAAGGGAACATAAGAAATCCTTTAAAAATTTATCATTTACTAGTAGATTCTAAGTCATATAGAAATACGTTCATATAGTTGTTAATGCACATTTTTACACTTTTGAGGGAATGAGAGGAGATAAAGTTTAATTTTATACTCATTTTAACTGTGATCTATACAAATCTGTGAAGTCGACTACCCAATAACAGTTCTGTAACACCAAAACAAAACAGACTTCTATTACCTAAATTAAAGGATGTTCCCAGTCAGTGACTAGATACAAAACATTTCCCCTCAATGACTTTTTCATCTTTTGTTCATAGCTTTATAGGGTAAGATGCAACTAAGAAAAAAGTATCAAATCTACATTCAGAAGGCGCATTGTGCACCTTCATGGGAACATTTTTTAGACTACTTAGTTTAACGCCATGTCAGGGCTACCACGTGCACTTAAAAATATTCACTGTTTTCACTGATGGCAGCAGCAAGAAACTCATAGGACTAAAATGTTGCTGAGTTGCTGAGACTGTCAACTAAAAACATTAACAACATGGTTAGTTAGCACCTCATTTCTTCAAATATAGCCAGCAAAGCTTTACAAGGAAATTTCATCATACTGGAATTAGGAAGGAGCAGTGGTGAGTGATTTTCAAACCAAAGGAATTGAATGAAAATGTCTTCTGCTTTGAAGCATGGCCATATTTGAGGACAAGCAACTCAAAACCACAGCTTGACACATTAGCTTTGTTTTATACAGAATTACGTGTGACTGTTTCCAGAAAACTGTAAGACAAATTAATGCACCAAGTCAAAATTACGGGCAAGCCAAAAATAAGCCAATAAAGAATATGAACCATCTTCTACACAGCCTAATTAGGAGTCAGGTTATATGAGGGCTCCACTCTTAAGTTCTTCAGGTCCTACAGTAAACCATCCTTCATTGCCTTGGTGTTCAGGGCTGTAAAATAAGGGTAAACTTCACAGGTTTTATCACCCCTAATAAACTCCACCGGTAGCTTTTATTAATGAACTACTGAAAAGGGTTTGTAGTGACAGTTGTGTTTCAGTCATTCTGCTCTTACTGGGGGGAGACAAGCACACACGCGTTTGTAGAGGGCAAGCCCAGGATACTTGATCATACAAGAAGAATCTATGGAATTACATCAGAAACGCTGTGCCACTGCCAACATGAGAAATAAGGATTTTTTTTTTTTATCTACTATATTTAACTTTGGAACTGTTTACTCCACCACATTATTTTCATTTTACATTTCTTCCCTTTGCATGTACAAAATCAGCCCCATGTGATCCAGGACCACAATCTGACCCCAACTGTTCCAGAAAAAGGGACGTGCACACTTCAACTCAAATTCCAGCTAGGAAGTGGTTAACACCCCTTACAAGCAGGAAGTGCCCATGTTCTACCTGTCCTAGCTTTTTAAGATATATGCATTCATGTTGCAGTTACATGCTCGCTTTAATCCCATATAACCCCTTCAAAAAGTGCACTCCCAGCCTTTTTAGCAATTTCTTATTCCTAGCTTCGGCTACCGATTCCTTCCTCTTGCGTGCCAACCCTAGCAACCGTATTGTGGCACCAAGAGGTTGCAAATCGAGCTAGTAAAGAATAATTCAGGGTGAAAAAAAAAAGAAATCTTTCAGATAGATAAATCCTGCCTCAGCCCAAAGGCATACCAGTACTCATGTCAGCACCAGAGCAAAAACAGGAAAGAAGAAAAAGGACACTTCTGGCAGATTAAAGGAAGGTGTAAGTTTTCCCCTTTTCAGATGCATGCCCTAAACATCAGGCTGCAATGACACATCCCCGCCTTCTTTGCCCTCTTCTGATCCAATGAATCTTTAAGTTCTTCATGGGAAGCATAACAACTTCAACAGGAAAAATAAAAGCATCAGCATCATAACCTATAGCTAAGTGATGATGACCTTCTCCAGGAAAAAAACAGGAACTGAACTGTGCCGCCTCAAAACAGCAAGGCTGCACAAGGCATAACCGTAAGTCCATCACAGGATGCAGGATTACCTGCTGTCACATCAGCTGGTACTAAAGGGTAGGGTTAAAGTGTGAAAACCCCTGTGATCCCCTTATATATCCATGTCTGGAAGGAGAAATAGGTAGGCAAAGGGACAAGCTACATAAACAGCAGCATCTCCTCTCTTTGCAACCCTGAAAGCCAGCTCTACATGATCAGCAAAGACTTTGGGGAAAGATGCATTATGAAATACAGTTCTCTTTCAGGTTTGTTTCTCTTTCCTTGAAAACTTCTGAGAGGCACAAACGACCAACATGAGCATTGACAGCATTGGCACCATACTGACACCACCTGTTGTTTTTTTAAAAAAAAAAAAACTTGCATACAGAAATGCATGGTCTAGAGAAATCGGCCCTCTTATGTCCTCTGCAAACAAGTGCCTATAGCTGCGACATCCCTTCTGCTGCTGGCTGAACTCCTGGAGAATGACTGCAATTCTATTAGAGAGCAAGGGAATCTCAGTAACGTTGCTTTTCCTTCTATGAAACAGTATATATAAAAAAACCCCAAACAACCATGTGGCCCTACTGTATGCATGCACACATACAGTTATGGGGCGGGGGGGGGAAGAAAAGAAAAGAGGCAGTCTTGTATTTCAATTTCCTCTCTTATTTATGGTTTCCCTCGGCTAGCCTAGTCCCAAAAGTTTTCTACTGTGATGCTGAGTATGAAAAAAAAGCAGTCCACAGAGAGGAAAAACACAAGTTGCAAACTAGTTTCTAGGAAATCCTTTTCTCCTGTAGGTGTTTCTAATTTAATAAGCCAGGAAAATGTAGGTGGTGTGCTACTCCCTTTTTTAAAATAACAAACTGAAAAGGCAGTCCTAGCCTCCTTACATCCCTGCTCTGCACCTACCATTATGCCGTGGCTGCCTGCTGAACCGGGTCAGTGAGCTGATTACCAACCCAGCAAAAAATAAATAAATAATTTTTAAAAAGGATTCAGAATCGTTATTATTCAACTATACCGCTGCTCTGAATTCAGTATAACGCCAAGCAAACAGCTGAGCTCATACAAGGGAGAGGGCAACAGAGCGGGGGACAAGCTGTAAAGGGTGTAGGACAGCAATTTTTTATGTTTAAAGGAAACACTGGCAGCTTATGAAAGCTTGACATGTTAATCAAACTTACTGGTTTTTAAGACAGTTATGAACCACCATAGAGGAGACAAAAGAACAAGCAGTTCCTGCACTTGTCACACAAAAATCATCTAACCCATCTTCTGAATGTAGAAGTTGGTGTCTAACAGTTGTTTCAGCCATCAGGGAGAAACGTAACAGGGCTCAGTGAAACAGTTGTGTGAACGGCACAGTAAAAGAGGAAGAAGAAATATTAAGATCAAGCTTCCAGAATCCCTAGTGCTTTTGATTTGTAGGATATGAAATTAAACTAAATACGTTGGTAATGCTATGAGGGCAAAAAAA
>VZSC01003863.1:45727-62519 GCA_013398225.1 Steatornis caripensis
CCCCCCCCTCCCCCACCTCTGCCCCCCCGCCCACACACTTCATAGCTTTATGGCTGATAGATATATGAAAAAAATCATTATAAGAAATTCCACCAATTAATTGTTCAAATAAAGGAAACCCACAGAAAAGATTATTTGAAGAAAAGAAAAGATAAGCACATAGAATGAGGAAAAAATAACCCAAATGTGCTTTTTTATTGTCTGTTTCTTTCCTTTTTCCTTCTCCCCTGCCATGTACTCCTCCTAGTAGAAGACATCACCAATAAATGCAGTCTGGGAAACATACCTCTCTAACAAAAAGCTCTAATGCGGGACAACGATCTGGTATTTTATTTTGATATTTTGGATGTTAATTGCTCTGATGTGCCTAAACTGAGATTTTATTAAAATACTAGTGGTTTAAAAAATTTCTTACACTGTTGGTAGTAAAATATGTTGTATTCAGGATGACTGCGTTCACTCCTCGAAGACAAGAGTTCAGGCAGTGGAGTGGTAACAATCTGTGTTTATTCCTGTCTGTTCAGGAGAACTGTTTCTAATTGATCTGGCATGGAATTTAGTTGGAAATGTGTATGTTGCAACCTAAGCACAGTCCCTGTATGCTTTGTAAAGTGATCACCATATGGGCCTTATTTGAAACATCTGAAGGTTTTAGCCATTAACCTTGTTTAAATTGAGCTGTAAAGTCAACTCTCTGCGTTGAAAAACATATATGTGCGTGTGGATGTATATCTAGCTATATATGAATATATATGTGTGTATATATATGAATACAGATATACATCCACGCACAAACATATATGCATAAGCACACTTCTACAGGCATACATACACCCTGACCAGTGTTAGGTTCATGAACATGTGTCAATTATTTGCATATTATTACTAATTAATAAAGGTACTAGTTATATTTTCAGAAAATCTTTTGAGTGAAAATAAATGTGGGTCTAAAGAGGAAGTTACTGGTATTACAGAGACATTTTCAATGGATGCCATTTTAGTCTTTGAGAGTATTTTTATATTTTTTTGTGGAGAAAATACGCTTAGGCGTATTTCCACACATCAGAATATTTTTTAGCCACTCTCCTGATGTCGTGGAGATTTAATGAAGAAAGCCCAGATAAACTAACAGCAAAGCTGCCTGAAGTTCCCCCACAGAAAACATTTGGGAGACAATGGTTAACTGTGATTCTTTCAATCGCAGGGCCAATCATCAGTTTTTAACCCTGGAAACTCTTGATAGCGATTTCTTGTTCTGAAAGTAAAATCAACGTCTCGGCTTTGTTACAGGTAATAGTGCTAAATTATGAATGCTGATGGTCTTCTTGTACAGCCTTAAATTACATTGAAAAAGATACAGTTTCTTTAATTAAAAAAAGCTGCACTGAACTAATCCCTCTAGCTGAAAAAAGAAAAGTTTTAAGCAATCTCTTTCTGCTCTGGGAGAGAAAAGCAGACAATACCATAACAGATCAGAAACATAAGCTATAGTGTGCAGCCAGGAGCACAGCAGGGAACTGAATACTGCTCCGACTGTGTCATTTTTTAATCCCCCATCCCAGTTTTCCCCGTCTGACCTCATGCTGAGATGAAGTTATCACAGAAGACAGCTTTACTCTCACCAATGAATCCAACTCTGGATCTGTATTATCCTCAGCAGATCAAAACACCGCTTTCATCAAATAGCATTATCTGCATAAAAGGCATGCAATTGCCCGATAATTTCACCCAAACTATGCTATTCATTTAAAGGACAAGAAGAGAAATGTAATTCATTCCTTTTTTTCCCCCTGGAAAAGCTAACTTATACTTCACTCATGGGAACTTTTCTTTTTTTAACACAAGAGCTCAAGAAGAGGTCCATTAAAAGTTTCCCCCTGGTTTACAATTAATTGTTAGAGTACCCCTGTGCCGCTTGAGTGACATAAGTGTAGTTATGCAGAAAACTGGCAGGGAGAATTCACAAAGCTTGCTGTAGCCATGATACTGATTCCATTAGCCATGGTTCTGCTAACCCTAATAATCAAATCATATATGGCATAATTGTACCAGACTAAAAATAAATAGTAGCTGAAGATATTTACAGGAGAATTGGGTGATACGGTCTTTCCCACAAATAGAAATTTTAAGTTTAATCGTTTCGCCCTAGCACAGAAAAGCTGCACCACAAGATCCCGAAATATCTTCAGTAAAGTATGTGTTCTTTCTGACAAACATGCACATATATTAAAAACTCATGCTGGTGCCTTGTCTTCCAGAAAGGAAAGTGCAACATGCCGTGGCTCATTGGTTTTATTGATATACGCTACAAACTAGTAAAGTCACGGCGGAGGTGGGCAGATTGCTCCAAATGAGTGCCATTACCACAGCTACTGTATTTGAACTATTCCACGTACTCTGCAGAAAACTGTTAAACTATTCTTGGTATTCTTCTGCTTGTAAAGGGCTTATGCATATCTCATCTTTCTTCCACAGAAAAATTACAAAGAATGGCTTTTTTTTCAATTGTCTTGTTAATACTTGTATGAGAGAGTAAAGCTTAGTTTGCATTGGAGCCTTGTGCTTTCCAGGTCATTGGTAAGAGGTGTTCTTGTTTTCTGAATGGCAGCGTGGATGTTCAGCAACAGGAGCAAGTGCCTCTGGCAGAGGGAACTCTCCCTTTCTTTTTCCAATAGTACAAAGGCCTTGGTATGTCATGGGGCTGCAAATGCTAAACTAAGTACTTGTCCTGGCCTAAATATTGCCTACTCTATACAATACTCTGCCAGCTACTTTTCTTCAGGACCACTGGACAGGTACTGTTCCCTATTCAGAGGATAAAACTTTGTTGGTTTTTTTTTCCCCCAGCATGTCTTTGATACTTTTTAAAACAGCAATTCTTTGAAGTGGCTCAGAGGTTTGGAATCACAGGGGTTGCCTCAGAAGAGCTGGATTAGTGAGCCTAACCGAGGCGTATCACACATTTACCATGGGGCTACAAGCTGTCTGAGTACACACAGACACTATGGAACTTCATATTATAAAAAAGTATCAGTTTAGTCCACAACTTTCTTGGGTCTTTCCAGCCTCAAGATTGAGCTCTTTTTCCCCCCCTGCTTTCACAAAAGCTTTGG
This sequence comes from Steatornis caripensis, assembly GCA_013398225.1. Taxonomy (NCBI): domain Eukaryota; kingdom Metazoa; phylum Chordata; class Aves; order Caprimulgiformes; family Steatornithidae; genus Steatornis; species Steatornis caripensis. Next base: position 48,841 of record VZSC01003863.1, read on the forward strand.
ATGTTTGAGTGCTTCTTTATACGATTGAAATATATAAATATATATATATTCGCTTTCCCTGTCAAGTGGTATTTTTTTTTTTTTTAACAGAAACACTTTCCTATCATACCTGACAGAGGATCCTGATGAAGGAACTGCGTATGTGGAAGCTTGTATCCTTTTTCCAACTATATCAGCTAATCAGAGAAAATAACTGTTTTTTACAATCCTGGCTTCTCACATGTTCTCGGAACACCTCACTTATAGCAATATAAATGGTGTATTATTATTCAGGAACAATGTATGTAAGTCCAGTTGTTTTTGGACCTGTGTTCCTAAACATTATTTCCTATTTGAACCCCATTTGTAGGGTTTGTCATGTGCGTCTATGGCACTGGAATGTAACTGCTTAGCGAAAGACTTTTTACATTTTTTGTTGCTGTTGAAATGGGTTATACCGCTAGGCATTCAAACCAAGATTCTTGTGTGAAAGAAACAGCATGAGCTGAAAATGCTTATTTCCCATATTGGTATGGTACTATGCTATGTATGTTGTTATAATCATATGTGGAGGCCCACATGCTGTTAATGACTTAGGGGTCCTCTTTCTGTTTATGCAAAGCAGGGCAATCTGGTGATGGAGGAACCCAGGAAGAAGAGTGCTAGTCAGGAAGCAAGCTGTGTGCTCCCCTTCATCCAGACTTCAGGGGTACTTCTTACCTCCTATTTTGTGGAGCAAGGCCACACACAGAGAGCAGGTCAGCTCTACAACCACTGTCCAGGTATCAGATACGAAGATGAAGGAGTATGGTAACTCTGGTAGTTTACTAGGTAGAGATCTTTTTTGAATCCTTCCATCTGGTGCCAGACGGGTCGTACTATGGCACCTATAATCAAGAGTTCTGTGAATATGCAGGCATGTTAACTGCATCACAGCCTATCAGCATCGTCTTTTAAAAAGTTACAATAAATATAATGCAGAAAGCCAATCCTCTCTAGAGAGATTTCCATTTAGGAAAACCAAGGAAGTGACACAGAAAAGCAAGCGTTCATATACGCTGGCAGTGCAATCAGAAACTTTACCACAGATGCTAACACTGATGCCCTTGTATCAACTTTGCTAGACCAAAATTCGTTTTTTTAACTTAATAGTTATGCTATTTCAGGATATACAAATTACCCTCATTTTGGATTTCCAAATCTTTTCTGTTCAGATGTGTTTATTTTTCTGGCTTGAGAAAAGTTCACAACACATTAAAAATACAGATTTACTCTTTTTGTTTTTTTCCTGAAACGGAAATAAATTGAATTGAATATATAGAGTTCTTGATTCACTGGAAACTAAACATGGAAAACTCCAAATGTCTTCAGTGAAAATTATACATGAAAAGAATTGTCTACCAGATAATTTTGCCCTCAAATAGCAGTTCTGAACAGAATTGATTCCAATCACTTAGAGTGACCTAAATTTGGATTCTATGATGTTCATCTCGTATTCAGAACAATGTGACTTCTGTATGCGCGTGCAGATACATAGCAGCTTGAGTGGGACTCTATACCCTTTCACACATCTCACCTCAGCTTTGGAGAACCACCAACAGTGGAGACAGTTTTGGCACAGGTATAAATTTGGACTGCCATAGTCCTTTCCATCATATGCTTTCAACCTTCTGTTTGTGTTTTCTCTAGGTTATCTATTAAATACTGCATATATTAGTTAAAGCGATGTTGAAACACTTGTAGCTTCTAGATGCACGAGTTCTCTCTGTTCTTTTTTTCCAGGAATTTAAATACAGAAAAATGAAGTAGAATGAAGGGTGAAAACCAAAACACAATTACTTTTGCTGTCATTACCTTAATTTTTAAAATTCTCAGCTACTACCACAGCAGTAGTTTTTTTTTTGCGTTGCTGACTTCATGGCAGTGTAATTGCCCACAGCACGTCTGATTCTATATTACTTCTCTCGAATTACATTGGATGAAGACTAGATCTGAAATAGTGTATTCAACAGAAGATGAATAACAGCAGGATTTTTTAAAAGCTAAAATTGTCATCAGAACACTGAATACTTATGCTGTGTTGATATCATAGCAAGTCCCTGAATCCAGACAAAAAGGTGGACTCTTGGAAAACACAGTTTGGCACTAATGCGAGCTCTAACGTTTGCTGACTCAGAGAAAAGCTCTCCCACTATTTCAGGAACAGGACTTGCAACAAGGCAGAATGGAAAAGGAAATAGTTCTAACCAGGTTCATTTTACAATATGAGTCTTTTTGGAAGCTTTCTAAAGCACACAGCTATAGTTCCTCTTTCTGAAACATTCAGTATTCAAAGAAAACTAGTGAAACCCTTTGTATGTATGTATTGTAAAAATACTGCTTTTCTGGTTTTACACTAATCATAAAGAAATAGAAAATCATAAAGAAGCAGCTGCAGAAATCTATAGCTCATGTGCTGGCAAAACCAGAGCTCTGCATTTGTATTTTTCCATTATAAAGTAAGTAGTTCTCAAAATAATGTCAGAACAATAAACTTGTAATGTCTGTCAGAAGGAATTCTATCATAGAAAGAAAAAGAATAGATAAAGAAACATACTGATTCAGTTTTATGTGGCTCCTAACCTTCTCGAGTGTTCCTGCAAAGGCTGTATTTGTACAGCCTGCCAATTTGGCCATTTCAGGCACTGTGGCAATAGCACTTTCTTCCTCTGGCAGCCTCTTCTCTACTACCAAACTTAAGCTACTTGTCTTCATGTTAAGGATTCTCCTGTTGCCCTTTCCCATCCTGCCAGTCATCGCTTTCATACTGTCAAGAGCTCAACACCCATGTCAGCCTGGCATATGATGCCAGTCGCTGTTGCCAACTCTTAAAGTTTGAAATGCATCTCTCTCTGCTTTTTCTTCCTCCATGATTCCTCTCACACTTGGAAGAAATTCTTTGTAAAAACCACAAAGCTAGCTATCTCAGTTGTTTTCTAACTGCTTCGTAGAGGTTTTCTTTCCCATGATACCTTCAAAAAGCTTGGACAGTATTTGCAATTGTGCTGACCAATACTCCCAGTGCTGCCGTGTGCTGCCATTAGCTGCGTTGCCTTGTTGCTTTTGTTTTATGCTTAGATAGTAAAGTTCTCTGGAAGCAGGAAAAGTCTTTTTCCATTTATGCTATGTCTAATGCAGCGTGTCTGAGAGCTCGCACAGTCTGAGTGCTCGTCGAAGCCATGGCGATACGAATAAGTAGCAACATTGGCAATAATCAAATTCACACACCACTTCCTTTGGTAATTTGATAATAGGTTCCATGTCTATGCTGATAATATTCCTCATTTTTCATGTTTTCTGTATGTATAAGTACTGCTTTGGCTTAAAGAGGTGCATCTGTATGTGTTAATCCTCATTTAAGTATCAGACTATTTTTACACGTGTACTTGTTATTACACATTAAAACAAGAAGTGGTACGCAAAGAGCTATGAGGTTGCTATATCAACCAATGCCATCAACAATCAAGGCTGCCCACGTAACCGTAATTCAGTATCCTGCTTTTAGATATAAGGATATTCTCTTTAGTGATCAAATTCTTAGTTTCTTTAGAGGCCAGTCTTCTTTAGAGGAAAGGTAGTTAATCACTATGCATTTTTGTCTCCTACAATCAATAGATTTTGCCTAATCTTTCTTACTATGTGCCACTAGGATGATGCACGGGATAAAAAATATTATCAGTTCTGTCGTAGGCAGTTCTATGGTATGAGGGCATGACTTTTTCGGATTTTACACTGGAAATAAATCTATTGGGACCCAGAATTAAAGCTCTGGAATCGTCTGACTAGTCTAGAATTTTTGGCTGCCTAATCTGGAATACACAAGGGGGCTGAAAGAGAGCATTGCACTGTGTAGCATTGTAGAAGTTTCCAGAGAATACCCAACCTGGAAGTAGAGCCAACTGTGAACACTCGGGCTTGAGAAACTTGCCCAAAATCATGTAAGAATTCTGTAGCAAAGGCAAACTGATTGCTTGGTTCTTCAGGTGACATGCAACGTTCCCTACCCATGAAATCACCTTTTGCCTTGCAATCCATCACAAACACGTATTCATATTTTCTGGCTAAAGAAGGAAGGACTCTAAGGACTCTAAGCCCATTCAGTACAAACTGGTGATTCATTTCCATAGGAGGGCCACTCTGTGCATGAAGCAATCATTTAATTAAACCATGTAACACCACTACAGCAATAATATTTCACAGGCACCCCACATTTTGCTACATCCTTACCTGTAGGATATAGTTTTGCAAATTTTAATAATAATTTAGTTTCTTCTTATAGCTTCTGAGCAAAAAGCCATGAAAACAAAAAATGCGTTCTATGGATAAACATTAGCTTTCACAGTAAGTACTCAGAAATTTTACCCTTTGGCCAACAAATCTTTATCAACTAATAAATCTGTATGATTCGTAGCTAGTTTCTCTGTCGACTAAGTGAAGGGGAAATCTCTATTATCTTTCTATTCCATTTCAGCTATCAGTTTCTTTTAAACGAATAAGATATTAAATATTGGATTTTTTCTAGGTCAACATTTTGAAAATGAAATGCTTCACTTCTGGAATATGTTAGAATAATAATAATAAAATAAATAACATGAATTTCAGTTTGACATGCCTTTCTTTGGAAAAAAGAAAAATGCAAAATGCTGAAAAATGCTAAACGAAGTTAACTGGAAACAAAGGAAGACTTTCTATTTTTGACTTGGAAAAAAAAATGTTTGCATTAGCAAACAGATTCCCACTCTCCTGGGTCACTTTAAACCTCTCCATTGTTCTGTCTCAGTTCTACTTGAAACAGTCGTCTCCTCCTCTTTATTTTTTCCGTTTGGACATCAGACTAAACCAGTGATCACTCAGCCAGCCTCCCTGGGGACATTCGCTAGCTCTCCTCACATGCATCGCCTTCAGTTCACACGTGTCAGACCCAAATCCACCTTCCTTAAGCTCTGGACTTTTTTCGAAAGCTTTGTCCACCTCACATTCACTCACTGCTCTCTCATACTTGCAGTACTTCCTCTTCAGTTTTACGCTTTAATTGACCACAGGAGATGTGTGGGCATCGACTCAGTAAAACATGATTGTGCTGAGACTAGCAGATAGACTATGGTGGGAAAAGAAAAATCTTTTTATTTCAAATTCCATTGCTTGTCAAGAGCCCTTTCAGAAACCAGACAGAATGGCTGGGATGAAATTCCTGCAATTTTTAAGTAGGAAATATTTAGTTCAGACAGTATCTTCAGAAACCTCACCTTCCAAAGAGGACCTTTCCTTCCCAGGAGGGCACTTTATCCCGAACTTCGCTTCACTCTGTCTCTGCACTGCTACTAGTTGTCGGCCGATAAGGTTTGCATTAAAAGACGTTTCTACACTGTATCAGTATCACTGCAGTGATTTAGCTTAGACTTGGCTCGTCAGGCAGCCCTTGTGGCATCATTCTAGCCCATTTAATTCAGAATAACTAGAAAATGAGGAGAAGATTTGCTAGAACCATTTTAACCTTCACTGAACTACACAGAAGTGACTTAAAATCTTTCTCTTCTGCACTTACCGTGAAGGCTGCAAAAACAGAGGAGCTGGCCTAGTAAGTTTAATTTTAGAATTTAAATCTCAAGGGAAGGAAAAGAAACAGTTTTAGGGAAAGAGCCAAATATTTTGAACACCATACTAAAGAATCGTTGGTTTTAAACCTTCTTTTTAGGCTGTTGTCTCATTCAGCTGTGCGAAGCATTTAGTACTGACCTGAAAAATAGATGTGAGACTGCTTAGTTTGCCTAATATAATATCATATTTTTTCTAAAATACACTTTGTAACTTCGCTCACCAAATGATAAAATAGAGTAGTCTTTTGAAGACCTGATGCAATTGTGGTATTACAAACTCTCATTGCTTTGATATAAACTTTCAGGAGAATACACTGTATGTTCAGATGGCTAACAGGAGCAATACTCCCAGCCCTGTTTCTACAACTGGTAAGAATTAGAAAATAGAATACATTTTCTGTATCATTGAGAAAGTGTCTGGAGGAAGACTTGAATGAACAAGAGGAAAAATAGCAACAGTGCTTACAAGCTTGTAAACCCGTAATGAATGTATCCAACCAATAGTTCAAAATCCTAGCAGCTGATTGTAGAAAATACGTATCATTGACCTCCTTTTATCGCCTATTGCTTTTTATTCTCCTGATCCTCCTGCCTTGTTTGCAGCAAATATAGGAAATGGTTTCAAATAGCCAGATTGTTGCTTTGCTACTACAGTTACAGCCCCGTGCTTGCAAAGGAAGAGAAATGGGAGGTTTGCAATTTCATTACGGGGCTTCCTTTGATTAGCTGTGGTAACTTGTGATGCCAACCACTTGTCATATCAACTATGCACAAGTAATTGAAGAGATTAGAGGAAGCGTTCCTTGTCATAAGCAACACACTGGCTAATTTTCACACTATATTGAAGGCTGTTAAAATTCTGCCTCCTCCCAGTCATGGCTGAATTTCCGCATAATTGTGATATAGCTTATACCTTTACCTAACCTCTGCGATTAGTAGAACAAATAGATATCAGGATAAAAAGCAAACATCTGAACAATATTTAGTATTTGTTACAAAAAAATTGTTGCCTAAACAGAAAAAAAATATATGTAGAATAAATAAAAAAAAATCAGCTTAAGAGAAGAATAAGACAAGGCAGCTGAGAATTTCAAATACTTCTGTTAGAATGCATGGCTTTATACATGGCATAAAGCATGGCAGCATGGCTTTACTGATTTCACTTCGTACTAGTTACTAATATGGACCAGATTTTCTAGCAGCAGCTTTTAAAAAATATTTAAGAAAACTCTACCAAAAATTAAGCAGTGTAAAGAACCGTTTTTTAACTTTATCTTGCAAAAGCTCCGTTAAATGCTTTTCTTACTTCAAAAAGTTTTTGCTAGGTTGATGGGAAGGAATTAGTCACCTTTCTTTGTTGCTGTTGTATAGAAATGTCACTTACAGTTGGATGCCTTTCTATCAATGCATTAATAACTCGTGTTTGTGTGTTTTTAGAGTATATATTACCATTTTATAATGAAATGTTAAATATTTTACTTGTATTTGTATTTTACTTTGATTTGTACTGAGTACTGAGCATATGCAGATTTCTATTTACTAGAATATTTTATTAAAATGAATATTTAAAATAACCCATTGCTTAAAAAGAGTATTACTATTTTTTATAATAATTGTCTTCCTTTCAGTACTGTGACCAACTTTTGGTCTGTTGTAGTAGAATACTATGGATAGTGTAGGACTTTCTTCTTGTATGTCTTATGCTACCTCTCATTTTGAAAATTAAGGACAAGTTCCAAACCACCCTTTGGTGGAAGGCATCTCCATTCTGACTGTATCATCAATTAATGAACTTCTCCCCTGCTGAATAAGCACTTTGGCAGTATCTTCTCAACAACTGCTGCTTCATCGTGTGCTTTTCTCCAGGACATTCTGCCACATCTAGTCTTACCTGGATCCCTCATATTCTACCTAATGCCCAGTGACACAGCAGGGAAAAAAACCCCAAACAACAAAAAGGACCAGGAAGTCTCACTGTATCACTTCTCTTGACATGTGTGAATTTAGCTGTTAACTGAAATGATGCTGTTTTACTTCCAGCTACATCCAACATAGGATGCTTGCTTCTGTGCTCTCTCATAGCTAAAATACAGAGAGATTCTGCCTCCTTGGGTCCCCTTACTGCCAACGCATAGTTACGATCATCCCTCGAGCAGGCTTTAAGCACTTAGAAGCTAAAAGGCTACAAACCATGTAAACATATATCACAAATGGCTCCCTTTGGTATCAATAATACTCAAGATTTACTTAGAATTTTCCTCCTCTAATTATTCAGTGCACTTGTAATTATATATGATATTTGTTTACTGTTTGAATTTCTCACAACTTGGGTAACAAAAGTCAATAAAGTGTTGCCCTTGCATATTCTTTCTAGTACAACATCAAAATTTCATCAATAAAATATGTGATTAAGAAAAAATGGTTTTACTGGTTCAAACAAAATGATGGAAGTATGTTTGTTGATTTCGTCTTACGTTTTGCGTGAAATATGCTCCTAATAATACTATCAACATACAATTGGCCTAACATAGATATATTTTTTAAACGCTGCATACAATCAATCTCCACATAAAAATGATCAAATTCATTATAAGACTTTCATTAGACAATAGGTACTTATATTTTGTACAAATTTGCCATTTCTTCTCACTGTCAGCATCTGCTGCCCATACTGGTATTTCCCACAGAGAAGACCAATTAATGTCCACTGTCGTTTCCCTTACTGTACTGTATGGCTACTTAATCATGTTCCAGCCCAGAGATTCTATGTAATTTCTCCTCACCCTACCCTTCCACGGTAGTTAACTTGGATGAAATTCTCATTTGGTACTGAAAATTGAAAAGAGGTCTTAAGAAATAGTAGCCTAAATTCATGTATATTTTCTTCTCCAGTACTCTCACTTATACCATAGGTGCTTATACAGCACTCTTCACTACGTTATCTAATCCAATTCTGGTCTAAGTGCTGCCAGGTTTTTATTTTATTTTATTTTATTTTAAAAGCTTATAAATTTGGTCAACCAAATCCAATTACAAATTCATCAAAGTATTATTTCCGAGGGCAAAAGTCTATGTAATATTATAGATGTGTTTTTGAAGATGTGCTTGTATTTCATAGGACAAGTGGAGGAAATATTTCAAAATCAGATGGCCCAGAATCAAGAGATACTGTTCACTCACATCTGTGATTTAAAGTGAAAACTCATCAGCTGGCTTCAAAAGCTAAAACACTTTGTAGTAACAAAGGTGAGTGTTTGGGTAATTATGGTCCAGGTTACAGAGATTGTAGAGACTCATAGGAAAGTAAGGATACACGACCCATGCCCACCTGAGTGCTGTGAAAAAATGCATTGGCTTCCTGTTGTTAAAACTGATAACAAGCCTTTCCTTTGACATTACCTGTAAAACATTTTCCAGGGAATTTCCACAGATAATATATTTTAACAATTCAATCTGGAAGCTGTAAAGACATATTTTTTGAAACATTCATATTCAGATCAAAGCTTTCCTTTTTGTTTTCCCTAGGCAAATGGTCCTGTACACCGCTGCTACAGGCTGTGCTTTGGTCAGTTGCTGATCACGAGATACTAAATATTATTGTTGGTTTCAGATCAGTTTACTGGAACCACTTCCCAACTGTTAGAAGCTGACACAAAACTAAAATGACTAGTGCCATTTGTGTTAAAAACCTACTTTTAGATATAAGACATTTATAATATTTTATCTATTCTAGAAAACTGTAGGTCATACCTTGGAAACAAATTATTTCTCCATAAACTGACTCATCTATCATATGCAATTTTTGAAAGATCCAGATTTGTAATTTATGAATACTGAAATTATACTTCATTTTTATTTTTCCCAGTGCTTGTACCTTGATTTGAAAGTGGCCTGGTGACAGATATCGAGAATCAAATTCCTCAGTCAGGAAAACCCTCAGTATGACTGGGAAGAGAGATGGTGATTTTGCACTGAAAGCTTGGGATTGTATCTCAGAACGGATCGGTCTTCTGTGCTGGCAAAGCTAAGGGATTCCCTGCATATCCTGACTTCCAAAAGTTCATGTTTGTTATCACAAAAAATATTTTCATACTGAAGTTGGATTTTCTTACCTAACTTCCACTCAACGAATGGAAATAAATGAGCAATACATCCCAGCACTGTTAGCCACTTAAGGGATGAGCTGCTTTCTATGATTGCTGCCTCTGTAATGGCTATAGAAGAAGTTCATACGACTAGATTAAAGGACACGTGTAACTAGTAGGTATGTGTAACATAGGACATGAAGTCAGAGACACCCCCACTAAATAACTGGCCTGACATAGTACAGCAAGTCTGTGACAGAGCCAGAAAGTGGACTCACTGCTCCCTACGAACCACACTTTAACTGCACATCCTAGTATTCAAAAGGCAAAGTTAAAATCTCTTCATTCTAAGACAAGTGGTGACTGCACATTGTGGAGAAAGTATAAAATCAAAGATGGTCATAGTTCATTATCACCTGAAACCTCTGCGATTAGAACTCATTAATATATTCCATATGTATTTATGGAGTTACTCTGAGTTATTTTTATAATCTACAACCTTAAGAAAACCTCATTAAGCTATAATTTTTTTTTTTGAGGATCATGAATGAATGTTTTGCACTCAAACCCACAATAATACATTACTAACTTGGAGCCAGTAGACTTGTTTTTACCAAACTCTACTGTTAATTTTTATGGAGGATCAGCTGAGCAATTTTTGGAGGTCTGCTCAGCAGAGGGTAGGATACAAAGCTCAGGTCTGCTGGCTCAGCCAGGAAGAAGCTTATTGCTGCTTGTTTTAGGGATGTGGCAGCACCCTGCAGATCCTCCCAGGATGATGTCCCACAGCAATGTGCAAGATTTCAGGAGTCTGGGACCTTGGCTCATCCAAAGCAGTATTTATATGAAGCCTGGATTTGAAACGGAATTCTGTGAATGAAATAGCCCTATATCAACAGCATATATTATCGACAACCAAACAAAATATCAGACATCAGTATAAAGCAATTCTTAAACTAGCAAGTGACTTTAAATACTGGGTTAACAAATAAACAAAAAGGAATATAAATCATTGTTGTTGGACTTGGTTTTTTGTTTCTGTTTTTTTTTTCCTTTTCTACCAGTTATTTATTCTTTAAGATTTGCTTCATGATCCAAGTATGAAAAACTGAAGTGAATGGATTATTAATGTGGCTCTCTGCAGAACAATGTATATATGAACAAATACATTACGTGATACTGCTGCACTAAAATCAATTTAGCTTGCAAGTCCGTGGGAATGCACAAAAAGTGGCCTTGCCCACTTCCCAAAGATTTAGCAGGCAACGTGCTGCAGTAAGATGTCCTGTTATGTAAATTTTATTGTTTTACAAAACATCCTATAAGTTTTTTTTTGCAAGTATGAAGAATTAAAACAATTAAAACTAAACTACATTTGTCAAATAAAAAAATCCTACATTTTGTGATACACTATCCTTGCACTGCATTTGCTTGCCTATCCACTAATTCACAAACTCAATGATTTGTGATTTCTCTTCCAGTTATTAGTGAGAAATAGTGAAATTGAATAGCATAATTATATACATCTCTGCCACTTCTCTTGTCATACTTAACTACTTTAGACATAGGAAAATTTTATGTACCTTTATGGTTGGATTTACAGTAAGCTACCTCACTCCCTCCCTCATCAAAGGATTTATAGATATAAAAAACACATATATAATTACTCTTTCCTCCATAACTACTTGGAAAGTTGATGCAGTATTTTCCCCCAAATTTCTACAATTGGGCCATAAAAATAATTATTAATTGCCCCCAATATAACAAAAAAGATCTTGGAATGTAGGTCAAACCAAGGAGTTTAATGCTATTTTTTTTTCATTATTTAGGGGAAAAAATCCCATGTTAATATTATTATTGTATTTTTTAGAGTGGTCTTTATGTTTTATTTAAAATGTTAATGGAGTGTATCTGCAATTCAGATAATTTATCTTTAAATCACTGTTCTCCGGAATAATGCACTGTGAGCACTGTAACACACAGGCAACTCCTCTTAAAGAACATGCATCAATTCTCTTCCCTTCTGAAGCACACTGCAAATGCCCTCTAACAGGGCACAGCAGCATTACATAAATCATCTTATATGAAAAATTAACATGACATCAAATATTTATAAATATTAATGTGTATGTTAATATAACCAAAGCTGTAACAAACAATCATAACCTTGCCAAGTTTCTTAGGACAGGCGCCGCTGATAATGATATCCATTATCTCTGGAGGAACACGCAATTATGAAAGTATACATGGGATACTACATTGTTATCTGCTTTTAAGTTCATCCATTAAACACTCCACCTCACACTGGATGTTAACCCTCCTCTTAGCTCTTTGTCAGGTACTATTATTCTGTGCATTTACACGTCTGCGTGAATGAAAAATGAACAACAGTTAAATGTATACAATTTCCCTACTTCATTAACACATGCATTTAATTCGATATCATACATTCCTTTGCTGTATGGCAAGCATACCTTACAATGTCTGATATCTACCTACCTACCTATCTGCCTGTCTGTGTATCCTTCCACCCCTCTATGCCATACATAGCATAGCACACATTGGAATTTGTGAACTGCTTTGGCTTATCTTGTACACGTGCTGCATTTATGCAATTATGATGAAAGTTCTGTCAGTATTTGCACTCGAAATTTTATTTTTTGTGGCTTAATAATTATTCTCTAAAGTTAATTTCATATTTAAACATAAAATACAGTAGAATGTGTTTCACTGTGATCAAATTTGATCAGTTGCTGTGAGTTTCAAGCACTTTTTGTTATTGCTTATTTAACATTGTAGTGATGGGGAAGAAAATGTTGAACCAACACGACAAAAGTAACCCCGTTTCTCAGACAGAGATGATTAAAGGTTTTACAACTGTGCTTAGCACACGTGCAAAAGAGATTACGTCCCAGGAAACTTCCTTAAAGGTTTTAGATGCACACCCAAAGCTTGGTGATGCTGATTACCACTTACAATGAAGTCTTCACCTGAGCTGAATGATGAGTTGCGCCTCTTTTGTAATACACAGATTCAAATACGTATGAAGCGTTCTTCCTGTTACTTATTTGTACAAAAAAGATCATAATAAATACAGATTCAGTAAAAACAGTCGCTGAAAACTATACAGTCAACATCCTTTATAATTCAAGACAAATAAAATCAAAATTATCAGCTTCACATTATAACATTCTTTTCTTTGTAATTACTACCATTACTATTATTAGGTATGAATATAGTAAAGCCCATTTCATAAGCTGTTTGAGAAATCAAGCTTTAAAAGCCAGGCTCAGCAGATAGAATATTACTATCTTTATTTCACTGAGGAGACAACAAAAATGTAAAGTAGTTAAAAGACTCACCCAGACTGGTTGGGGGGGTGTGGAAAAAAAAGGTGTATAGCTCAGCCAGCAGCACCAGGAAGAATGGACTGCAGAGGAACCACCTTCCAGTGCTGCGCTGTCACACAAACCCCATGTCCTTACAGTGCGGTTACTTTTAAAGGCGCATCTAAGAAACTCATATAACTTGCGCATGATAGTTAAATATCAGTCTAATGATTCTGCTTAGTTTTAAAAATAATGATATTTTTAATATCTCAAAATACTAAGATTTAGGTGATTCATGCAGAAGAGCTAGCAGGAAGTGAAAAAAACTCTCTAAGTTTCGATAAGCCACTTAAGATGTGTTCTCAGTATTGCATTGATTACTCTGATATTCCAAAAGCATGAAGAACTTTTTTTTTGGGGGGTAAGCACAATAAAATAAAAATTCACAGATTTTAAAGAACTCCTGGCCTCATTAACCTTGCTGCTTCAAATAAGAACATAGACTGTTTTAATGTTTATATTCCATAATGGTTTTAATTTGATGGCCCATTGTAAAATAGGGAAACCAATACTTTCTATTACTTGTGAAACAAAACCAAACCAAAAACTGAGCCTGATTTTAGAAAGCAAAAAAAAAAAAAAAAAAAAGA
>VZSC01003865.1:5305-25071 GCA_013398225.1 Steatornis caripensis
CTGATGGGGCTAGATCCCTCCCGAGGTCCCCTCCACCCCAAGTTATCTTGTTACCCTGTTCTCTCTTAAATGTACATGGTAGGGTGGGGATGTACTACAAATTAAAAACTGTAAATAGAAAATAACATGAACCATCTAGACTTGAGAGGCTAGAAAATACCTCTCCTGCAAACACCTCCGGGCCAGCCCCCATCAGAATCACACAGGGAGAGGCGAGGGTTGCCTGGGGGAAGGGAATGGCTTGGATTATTCCAGGGGAGGGAAAGGACGAGGGTAGCGAATACCAGAAGTTTCACTGCACACGCGCTGCACTGAATCACGCTTGCAGAGCTCGGTGCGGGGAGACGACAGAAAACCAGCGCTGATAAAGCAGAGGGCTGTGCTGCCATCCAGAGGGACTTCCACAGCCTGGAGAAACAGGCAGGGGAACAGCGTGAAGTTCAGGCGAGGGAAACGCCAAGTTCTGCGCTTGGAGAGGAACAACCCGGCGCGCGCTGGCCGGGAAGCGGCTGGCAGAGGAAGCCCCCGGCGGACACCGAGTTGACCGCGAGCCAGCAGCGTGCTCTTGCAGCAGAGGCGGCCAACAGCCTTAGGCAAAGCGTTGCCGGCAGATCGAGGAGATGACCCTTCCCCTCTGCTCGGCCCCAGTGAGACGCATCCAGAGTGCTGTGCCCGGCGCTGGGCTCCCTGGGAGAGAGGAGACCTGGACTTACTGGAGCAACTCCAGCAAAGGCGACTGAAGGAGCGGAGCCTCTGCCTTACGAAGAGAGGTTGGGAGAGCTGGGGCTGCTCAGCCTGGTTGCAAAAGGCTCAGGGGAGGTCTCAGCAACACGTGCAAATATCTAGCGATGGAGAGTAAAGGCAGAGCCAGGCTCTTCTCTGCGGCACCCACAGACAGGACAAGATGCCAACGGGCACGAACTGCAATAAAAGAAACCCCATTTATACACAGGAATAAACTTTTTGACTGTGAGAGGGACCAAGTACTTGGGACAGGCTGCCCACAGAGGTTGTGGAGTCTCCATCCCTGGAGACACCCAAAACCTGCCTGGACGTGGTCCTGGGCACCCTGCTCTAGGTGACCTCCAGTGGTCCCCTTCCCACCTCACCACCTCCCAGCAATTCTTTGCTTCTGAGCCCCAGCCAGCCTCAGGCCAAGGGGGAAGCTCTCTCCAAAGGGTGGTTCCCGGGAAGCACAACCAGCCCCAGCACGGTGCGTGCCTTCAGCGCAGCCCCGAGATGCGCCAACGAAGCTTTCCAACACCCGCAGCCGAGACTCCAGCAAGGGAAGCAGGAATGAGACACACCAGGATGCGGTGACAAAGCCAAGGCAGCGGCTCCCAAGCGGAGGCATCCGCAGGGAGCCGCCTCATCCTCCACGTTCATCAACCAGCTCCTAACAAGCCCAGCTCACTGGAAGAGCGGCCTCAGCCACACAGAAAGGCTGGCATCGACCGTAATTGCCCACCCTCCCGGCAGCCTTTTGCAAAGTCACCTGAATTAACTCAGAAAGGGAATTCTTCCTCCTCCAGGGTGTGCCACAAACCCAGATTTTGAGGCAGTTCAGGGAA
The DNA here is from genome assembly GCA_013398225.1 of Steatornis caripensis. Taxonomy (NCBI): domain Eukaryota; kingdom Metazoa; phylum Chordata; class Aves; order Caprimulgiformes; family Steatornithidae; genus Steatornis; species Steatornis caripensis. The sequence continues at coordinate 6,877 of VZSC01003865.1, forward strand.
AGACGCTGCTGTTTTCACGCTGTTGCCAGGACATTCGGCAGAACCCAAGCTCATCCCAGGTCAGAAAATCTCCTCCCCTTGCATCAAAACCTCAGTCTGCACTAAATGAAAGGGAGGAGAGCACGGGGAAGCCCAGGGTGGATACCTCTAGAAGACACGCTCGTCTGCTGCTCAAGGCCAAGTTGCCGTAATAAGAGCCATATTTCATTGCCCGCAGGTTTAGCGCATCCGTGGCCCTGCCCACTACCTCTTGCAGAGCAAAAGAGAAGCAGGGAGAGTCATCTTAACTGAGAGACACCCACTAGGCTCTCGGAGCGGTTAACTGCTTTACCCTGGGTTGCAGAGGACTCCCGTAGGAGACACGTACCTATGTCCACAAAGGATGCTCCAAGGTACAGGAGCCTGGCTTCGCCTGTCTTTGACATCTCGGGGCTTTCGCCCACAGAGCCCCCGCAGCTCCTGCCAGCTGCGTGCGCTGCCCTGACCTTCCCGCTCAGCTCCCTCAGGCTCCCAGCACCAGACGTCTGAACAGGAGCCCACGGTGGAGAAGGACGTGGCTAAGCTGCTTCTGACAGCAAGCAACGCTGCAGAATGAAAGTCATCTACGTCCCAGGGCAGGGCCAGGCGCGAGGAGGGGTGATGGCCACTGGACACTGGTACCAGAGCCAAGGCCAGGCAGGGATGCTGGGGCACCTTCTCCCTTCCCCAGCAGCACCCACAGGGGAGCAAGGGCTGCTGTTTTGCAGGTCCCTCCCAATGCCGGCGCTGCAGCCAAGAGCCAGTGCCCTCCTCCAGCTCCACGCTGCGGCAGGACGGCACCGAGCAGCCTCCCACGGAGCCCGCTCGGGTGGGCAGGAGCTGCTGCGCAAAGCGGAGCTGCTGCTTCCAGCACAGCAGCAACACCCACTACATCCAACACCTCTCCCAAAACCATGCCGCAGAGCTACCAACGTCAGTGACGGCAACTCAGAGCCACCCCGGGGCTTGTCCCTTTCCCTGCCGATCTGAGGAGGAGCAGGGTGATGGGCGCTGCTCCAGCCAGGGCCAAGCTGCTTCCACAGCAGCCCCGGCGCGGCGGCATTTCCCAGGCAGCCTCACCAGCACCGAGGAGCAAGCGGCAGTGCCGCCCGGCGTGCGCTCCTGCCCTCTCCATCACTGCAGCCAATTAAACCCAGCTGGTGCGATGCGCTGGGGAACATGCTGGGAAGCAGCGAAGGAGCTGGCAGCCCAGCACACGCCAAGGGGGCTCTTTGTCTCATTCAGCATCAAGGAAAAAGAAAAAGCATTAAAAAAAAAAAAAGAGTCAGCTTCGTTTGTAATCTGGGGTGCAGAGTGTGCACGTAACCAGACAGACTGCCAAGTCGTAAAGAGCCCCTGAGATCCGTTGGCAACACCCTGTGCGTTTTCACAGTTTCTTCTGTTCTCCTATTTCTTCCGACAAACCCGCGTGAAGGCAGAGCTGCAGTGATGTTATGCCCCAGCCCAACAGGCTCCCCGTGATCCGCGGTGCACGTACGGATCGGAGCGAGCAGCAGAAAGCTCTCCTGCCCTGCCGCTCCACGGACCACAGCCTCCCAGATGGGCTACGGGGATCTCACTGCCCATCACGCCACGGAGACCTAGCAAGCTCCCAGCACCAAAGCCATTGATTTTAAGGTGCTACAAGACAGGAGAGCGCTTTTAATGACTCTGTCCTTTAGGAGCGCTGTCCTGGACCGCGGGCAGAGTGCATCGCTTCCCACAGGACGCCGAAACCCACCCCCCATCACCCCTGAGCCCCAGGTGCTTCAGCCCTGAATTACAGCATCCCATCACCACACTACCACCTCCAAACCATACCACGACCCGTTTCCCTCCGCTCTCCCCATCTCCCCGCGCTCCCTTCCCAACCGCTGGGAACCAGGCTTCTCCACGCAGCCTCGCTGCGGATAACACTCCAAAACGAGAGCATGGCTTGCACTCCCCAAATTGCACAAGCGAAATTCAACAAAAGTCTTTGCACACGTGGTTTTGAGCCACGCAGTGCAGGTTTGGGCCCCGTCTGCTGCAAACTCAGCTGGAGGCTTTTCTGGGATGTTCCCCGGTTGGTTCTGCCTGTTCTTAGCATCAGCTAAGGAAGCAGCTGCTCAGCCTGGAGAAGCCACAGGAGGTTCCTCCGTTGCTTATTTGACAAGGAGCTTTTCTTCCGAGCTCTCTCTCAGTCATAGTCAAAAAAAAAATGCTGCCGCACGCACGCAGCGAAGACACCGCAACCACTCCACGCAGCAGGCCAGGCCTTGCTGAAGCACAGCAGGCATCTCCATCCCCAAGCCCAAGGCGTGAGCAGCAGGATGGAGGGCAGAGTGTCAGGCCGTGAGGCTGGAACACGGGTTTTAGCGTCTGCCTTGGGCTTAAGTCCCCTACGCAAGAACAAGGTGGGCCGGTACGTGAACCCTTCGCCATGAAGTTAAGCCTCCCACAGAGCCACTGCCCTGCACATGCTTGAGCAGCACGTGGTAGACTGTTTTCTACTCTCTGCCTCAGTTTCCCCCTCAAAAAATAGGGAAAAGGGCCTTTTCCCCCTTCCTATTCTTATTCCATCTTAAGGGGAAAGCGCGTTTCACTTGTGGGTTTTTCACTGGCAAAAGGCAACAGAGACAGAGGCTTGGAAGGGATCAGATCTGCTGACGCTAAGACTGGAGAGTAAGAAAAAGCCTTCCCTTCTCCTTCCTCGTTGCAACCCAGCACAATAGCGGCTGCGCGAAAACATCTGGCTGCGCACCGGGAATGCCGCATGTCCAAAGACAAAGCTGCGCCGGGGGAGCAGAGGCACACGCAGCGCTCGCTCCCCGTGCCCGCCCCACCGCGCGCCGCCCAGCCGCAGCTGGCAACCAGGAGCCCGAGGGGACCTCCAGCAGCTACCCGGTGGCTCCCAGAGCCCCGACCAAGGCAGCGGATGCTCACGTTGGAAACGCGTGCCGGAGTTAACTCGCGCAAGACAGACAGCGCTCGGAACACAACGTTTCACCGAAAACTCCCCAAAAGCCTCACAAAGGAGATGCAGACCCCTCTGAACCAGCCTGGCTTAACTCGTCAAGATCTGGCAGCAAGGGGGGGAAAAACCCAAAGCCGTTATTTTGGGTCTGCCCTGAACCCGTGGGCAAGCCACCCATGCTCCCACCGGGTCTGCCACAGCTCAAAGCCGAGCAGAAAAGCCATTCTCCCGGCTCCCCATGTTCCATCGAATGCCCACCGCCACACTGGGGTGTGGGAGAACACCGCCCCCCCGACGGCTGGGCTCCGTGCTCGGCGACGCTGACAAGGAGAGTTAGTACCAGACCTCCCAGGCAAAAGCCCCCAGGGTAATTCAACCCCTTCCGAAAATTAAATCACAGGGAAATCACGTTACTACTAGTAAAATTACAGACAAGGAAATTAATTCACTTTTTCTCCCCTGTGCCATGTCTCTAGTCCCAGAGAGCATCCACGGCACTGGGGTTACCGGCTCTGCACACCAGCCCGGCCTTTGGCCAAGTTTTTGGGGAAAGATCACCGGTTTGTGAGTCTGGGGTTAAAGCAGGAGCTCTGGCACATGGTTTTTGCAGGCTGAAGGGGTATCAGGGCACCTAAGCCTGGCAGAGGCGCAGAGCCAGCCCTCTGGTGCTCAGTGTGCCGTGCCGAAATCACCGGCTCCCTGGGAAGGGACCTGGCCGGGACAGGTGGCGGGGCTCTCCGATCCTCGGTGGGACACGAGGTCTGCGAAGCCTGAGGGCTGCTGTCAGTACCACAGCCCAACATCTCCACCTCCTGCGGCATGGCTACCAGGCTGCAGGCTTGGGCACCTGCAAGGGGGGAGCCCCACGGCCAGACCCCGACAGCGACAAGCCTGGGCTGGGGAAGGGAGAACAGCCCATCCCAAATCTCAGGGACACCTGCCTTAGACGTGACTTGCCACCCGCACCCACAACACCATCGTAAGGCAGGCTGAAACGCCAAAACGGAGCGTCTGAGAGCTGGGAAATGCGAAGATTGGATCCTACCAGCCTGGGGAAACACCCGATTCAGCAGAGAGAGAGGTTGGGAAGGCAGCCACCTGCGTATTCCCATCGCGTTAAGGACAAAAATGTTAGGCTTTGTATTGAGTTACTGCTAGATAGAGAAGCCAAGGGAGGCGAAAGGGGCACATCCCGCATGGTACGGGCAGGAAGGGCTCTGGATTCATCTCCCTGCCACGAAATAGAGCTGTAGTCATCCAGGCAGTTAATTAGCAAGCAGCCATTCTAGAAACTCGCTCCGCCAGCCGACAATTAATGAGGCCATCCCTCTGCTTCCTGCCCGGCCATGATTTATTCATCTGGCATCCCCGGTGGGTCGCAAAAGATAACAAGGCACCGAGCGCTTGCCGAGCCCATATGTCAGTTTATTTCCCCTGCGCGGGGCTTTCTGAGTCACTGGCCAGGAGGTTCCCCGCGCGCAAAGGGACGAGGGCTGAGCCGAAAGGGCCGGGGAGAGCCCACCTCGCCGATGGGCTGCCCTCCGGAAAAAAAAAAAGGCAGGAGCAGCCTCAGCATAGTTACCTCAAGTAACTTCATCACGCAAAGCATCCCAAAGAAATCTACGCCCTTCAAACGAGCAGAGCACTGACCCGAGTCTCGCCAAAGCAACGAGCCACATCTAATCGAGAGCGGCTCCCAACCTCCTTCACTGCCCCAGTGGTTTATAATACATTGATTATTCCCCAAATAAAGCGCCCAAGGCAGGGAGCTGCTCCGGACCGGTGATATCGGAGCAGGATGTGCTGCGGCAGCTTATTCCAGGCAATTTTGCTGAGCAGACACAAGGTGGGGAAACCTTATAATTTAAATGCAGCTTGTGCAGTGAATGCTGGGCGAGGGAGAATAATCCAGGACCCGGAGCTGGGTTTCTTTTGCAGCACCAAGGCAAAATACGGCAAGGAATTAAAGGAAAATAATAAGTAAAATAAGTGGGTTCTAGCTCTGCCAAGCACTTCTCTTCCATTCTGCAAGGCTCATTAACATCTCCAGCTTGCTCTGATTTGGGGGACTTTACCACTTCTTAGGATTAAATACAAATCCCCTCGCAGCAGGGCTTAAACCACAGTGAAAGCAGAAGGTGATGACCCCAAACGCATCCAAAAGCCCTACGCCGCAGCCAAGGAAAACCACCTTGAGGACTTCCAAGCTTGCTTTTGCCAAGCTCCCAGTCCCACAAACACTGGGAACCCTCTCACCCGCAGAGGCCCCCTTGCACCGTTCCCGTCAGGTGCCGCCCTCCAGCTCAGAGCCGAGAGAGGCACCTCTGACCATTTCGGCTGAGAAACGCTCACCTCCGGCACACGGCACACCGGTATCTCCCCCCATCTCTCACACGCACTCCGCAAACTCGCTCCCATCAGAGAAATGCCATGGTCCAGCCGGCTCAGACCGGCCCAAGCCCTGCAGGACCCATGGGATGCGCTGAGCCCCAGGGCAGAATGGGTGCTGCATGAGGTCCCAGCTGCTGGAAGCAGGACCACACATCCCACCGGTTTTAAGAGCACAGCGAAAGGACCCAGAAGAGGTTTAGCGGGGGAGGGGGGGACACCAACATAACCAAACCCAAACTATCTCATTCCCTCTGTTTCATGTTGTTCCCTGTCTTTAAAAATCCCTCCGGAAAACAAGGGCAATAGGGAAAAGCAGTCCAGCTCAGGAGCGCCAGGAGATCGAGCATGGCTGGTGCTGGCTGCTCCACGGGGGTGATGCCAACACGACACCCCACAGCCCCCTCAACCAGTCCCCCGTGGAGGACTGGGAAGGCTCCCGCTCCCCCCGGCTGCCCACCTGGGCTGGGGGCTCTCCAGTACTTACTCCCACTCCTTCCTCCGCGCCTGCGGCGTGCTCTGCATCTTGTGCGCCTCGTGCGCCTTGATAATGTCCCTCTGCTCGATCAGCCCGCCGCGCCGGCGTTTGATAACGTCCGGGCTCACAGGGACATACTGGCCAAGCCCCAGGTCAAAGGTGCTGCCCGTCTCCGTGCTGGCATCGGCATCCCGGGACCGGTGCTCGTAGAGGGCATCGAAGCTGGCGGCGCGCGAGACCAGGGCCTCGGCCAGGCTCTCGGGCTCCAGCAGGTTGCAGGACTGGGTGGTTTGCATGAGGCCGAGCCGGTGCTTGCGCCATGTCTCCTCCTCAGGCAGAGCCAGGATGTAGCGGGGGGAGGCAGCATCCAGCTCAGCCCCCCTGCCCGGTGCCGGGGCGCTGACAGAGCACGTGCCGAATCCCAGCATCTTCGGCGCTATTGTAGCTCATCACTCTGGAGGGGCACAAGACAGAGAGGGGAGGCTCAGGGCTTTGCTCCATTTGCCCCCCCAATTCCCTCCCTTGCCAACCAAAAGTCTCATTTCTCCTGGGTTTGTTGGGCTAGACCCTCTCAAATCGGGCACAGGGCACACAACGCTGCACCCCACGGCCAGGGGAAGGGGGAGCACCTCCCGCCTCGCTGCTTTCCTCCTCCTTCCCAATCCAGGCACCTTTTGAACCTGCAGCTCTGACCCCACAGCCAGCCCTCCCTGGGGGCCGCAGAGCAGCAGAGCTCCCCACAGCCAGACCGCAACGTGATGAGCCCCCAGCGCCGTCTCGCAGACGGGAAAAGAGATTTGGGAGACCAAACCACTACGGTGTGCTTCCCCCCACCCCACACACACACTTCAGGTTTTTTTGCTTTTGCAGGAGGTTGGGAGGAATAAAAAGGGCTGGCAGCGCACAGCTCAGCTGAAAGCACAACCTTGTAACCCACAGCACGGCTCTTCCCATCCAGCCCAGCAGGCAGCCGCGCATTTGCCAAAAAAGCCGGCCGCTGCCCGCGCAGGCAGGGGCTGTGCAAGCGGCACGCGCGCTGGCAGACGGCGCAGTGCCCTCGCACACTGCCTCGCGGGTGGGCGCCGTGCTGGGGCATCCCTGGCTGGAGCATCCGCGTCCACGCTCCCAGGATGAGGGCCAGGCAGCAGCTTAGGAGGCTGGATGTGGAAATACCAACGCGGCTTTGAGTTGGGAGCAGAAGGCGCAGGTACGCTGCCAGAAACGCCACGCCAAGCAACGCCACTCCTTGGGTAAGCAAAATAGATGATGCTCGATAGACAGGAGGTGTTCCCGCCTGCGAACTGCGAACACAGCCGAAGCCTTGCCAGGGTGAGATGCTTTATTCTCGTGTTGGAGAAGCACGTTATTGCTGCAGGAAGGGCTTTGCTCCGGCAGCCCCAGAAATTCCTCCCCGTGCTTGCCTGTGATGGAAGGGGAAGAGAGGAGGAGAGAAGAGCAAGGCAGCAGGCGCTTCACAGCAGGGCTGTCACCCCCTTCCTAACTGCATCCCTAACACAGGGCGTAAACAACCCAGCAACGGAAAGGAGGATTTAAACCCCTCAAATTCAGCAATAACGCAGCGAACTGAGCACATCAGTCATCTTAACCCCTTCCCCAGGGCGTTGTTTGGAGACACCTCCTCCAGACCAAACGGGGCGGCGAGAACAGCGGTCGGGAGAAAGGCTGGGAAACCACCACGCCAGGAGTAAAAATAAATTAAGTATAGAAAAAAAAAATCCAAGAGTAACTGAGGGGAACAAAACAGAGCGTGGGCCCCTATGCTAGCCAAAATAAGCCTGACGTTCCCACAGGGAAAGGATGCACAGCCCAGCCAGGGAAGCATCCCACCTCCTTTGGGTCTGTGGTGCTGCACTGCAAACACACGGTGTCTAACGTCGCCCCCAAATTTAAACGTGCCTGGCCCAAGGGATACTCGGCCCGTGGCAAGCTCTGCAGAAAGAAAAAGGCAACTGCCACTGAAAGCCTCGGCAAATTAATTAGCACATTGGTAAGAGTTTGGCTGCTTCCACCGAAAGCTAAAAACGGATTCTTCACTTCACTACTTTGCTTACCCATGCAACTCATTTTTTTTAAAGGCATTAATTGTAAAGGTAGCCAGGACTGGATTGAAAAACTACGCAATTTCTCATTTTCCTAGCGTATGCCTTTCCTTCTCATATTCCTTTGCTTGCTTTCAACCCTCCCCCTGCTAAAGTTCACCACCTCGTCCAGCCACGCCACATTTTCTTTGGGGTTTTGGGGGCTTTGTTTTATCGAACAACCATTCCGCAGCCTTGTTTCTTCCCTGAGCATTTCCTCGGAGAGGACGGGAGGTTTTCTTGCATACCAAGCACGAGCATTCCGGGCTTCGGCCGTGGCGTGGCCGCAGCAGAACCACGGAGACGATTCGCCAAGAGCAAACGAGGGCACATCCCGAGGGCAGGTCCAGCACGCACAGACACCGGCTCTCCTGGTGCCCACCAACACGGCTTGCTCCGGGGACACCGGGGACTCCCAGGCTCAGATACCAGCGAAAAAGCTCAAGCAGAGCCCTCAAACGTAACACCAAGAAAGTTTGAGGAAATAAATAGAAATAATTAGCTCTGCCTCCGCCTAAGCAAACAAGGCTCGTGCTGCCAGCAGAACAAGCCACGTTCCCTCTGGAGAAGTGACAAGCGGAGAAGCGAGGATGCCAGAACATTTTGTTAAGGCAAGCTGACGAGGCTACGTGCTAACGAGCGTGCTTGCGGGATGCCACGCGCCACGTACGAAGCATCTGACACCAGGGCGTCTGCCCATCTTCTAGCCCTTGGTGTGTGTCCCCCCCTACACCAAATCCACGTTATTTTTGCACAAAATCCAAATTAGTGGGAAGAACCCCACATTTGTTTGTGTAATTCTGTTGTTTAAAGAGCAGCCCCACCTCCCGCAAAAGGGAAGCCTCTGGCAAACCAAGATGCGGCCGGTTTTGAAAACACTGAGTTATCTCCTGATCCCGTCCGTGGAAACCCAGGGCACGGCGCGTGCCGGGAGCAGGCCACAGCCGGGGCCGTGCAGCCGGCCAGCACTCCTACCTCCGCGCTGGGTTCGGTTAGTAACGTGGAACTTGAGCGCGTAGCTGTGCCTTCCAAACCCTTCCAGCCACAAATCAGCCTTTGCATGGGAATAAGCCCAGGTTTGCTGCACAGCTCCCTGTTAACAGCTGGGCAGAAGATGGTTTTGCAGCTCCCTCAATGACAATAACAAAAAAAAAAAAAAGGGGGGGGGGCAAAAAAATCAGTGCATCCACCTGCCCAGCCCCGCTGTGGTACCCACTGGTGACTCCGGCCGATGCTCGCTTTCTGTATCCCCAGTTGCACGGCTGGGATGCGGCGACAGCACGGTACGGAGCCGCGACGTGGCTCCAGGCAGCCCCCGCTGTCCCCGCTCACCCAGCTGCAGGAGCGGGGGACATCACCGCACAGAAACGTGCGTTTGGCTGCACTTGACACACAGGAGCTGGTGAACAGCTGCTGCTGTGACACACAGCAGGCTTTCAGTACCACAAAATGAAGTTTCCAGAGGCTCTTATCTCCCAAATTTCAGTCTAAAAGCAATAAGAGTCAGGAAATTTACTGTTTGCTCCTGCAGTTAAGAAGTCATCTAGATAAAGCCATGGCTGCAGGGCACTGGGAGCAGTCAAACTGAATTAGAGCGGGGCCATTCAGCTGCAAAAACACCAGCACTCGTGCTTTCCCCTGCACGGTGGCTGGGAGCTGCACGATGCTCCCAGCACAACCCGGGGGGCGTCTGAGGACACAGACCACCCAGCTGTGACCGCGCACAGCCAGAGCTCGCCCCATCCAACAGGGATCTCATTAGAGAGACGGCACCCAGCATCCATGCATCCCCTCCCACGCTGGGATTGCCACAGCCAAACAGGGACAGCGCAGCGAGCGTCTCTTGCCCCTTGGCCTGAAGCAGGACACAACCCGGGTAACATCCCACCCCGCAACCCACCGAGAGCAGCCTTTTTGACACCTCGGCACCAGCAGACAAGTGATGGAAGACGGCACACGCACAGGTCCTCTGCAGCATCCTCGAGAGACGCCTACGCGCTGCCGGGTGACTTGAGCCCCTTCTCTCAACACAAACCGCGTGCCACAGCCGAGGAGCCCAGCCTCTGCACGCAGGAGACCCTGGACTCTCACACCACGCTTCATTTTTTTCCTTCTAGCCGCTGATTAGCTAATAAAGAGCTGCACTGAGAAGCGGGTTCCCAGCAGCACCGCTGACCTACAAAGAGGAAACTCTCCTTTTAGGGGTTTTCTCTGTGTGTTTGTGTTACAACGGCAGCAATCGAGTGTTTAGCCAAGTAACTAGGTATTACCATAATAACTACGCTCAGCACTTAAGGCGCCTGGGTGAGCTCTTCGCTTCCATTATCTGAATAATCTTCAAACCCCCCAGAGTTAAAGCAGAAAGGTTTAACGCCGGGCTGGCCCGCGGGGGCTGATCTTCCCTGGGCGGCACAAGGGTCCCGGTGCTTCCCCAGGGATTATTTCGACAACTGCTGAGAGCAAAAAGCTGCTCTGACGCTGTCGCTTCCTCTTACGGGCAAGGGTCCCTCCTCTCCCCTGAACAAGCACAACAGGGGCGAGAGCAAAGCCCTCCACAAGATGTATAAATACAGGAGAGCATCGCTCCAAGCATGCGAGCCAGGCAGGGTTTCTCCACTTCAGTGGCCCACAAGCAATGTCTCTTCCGCAAGCTTGGCCAGCCACCCTGGGAACTCATTTGCTCGGACATTTCAGCCCCGCTCCATCCTTCCCGGGGCGTAGGGATGCTCCAAATCCATCCCCTGCTGCCCCTTCTCTCCGGTTCATTAACCTGCCTTCTCCCAGGTCCTGGAGGCCATTTGGTTTTCAGGGCAATCAAATGCCATCTGCGCCTCCCTGCTGAGCCCTGCTTACCCACAGCCACTCATTATTAGTCCCTGCTCAAGGGGAGACGGAGAGCTCGAGCAGCACAGCTAAGCAGAGCGCCAAACCTCAGCGTGCTAGGAAAAAATTCAGCGCAGGGCCCCTCCAAGCAGAGACAGATGGGCTGCGAAAGTGACTGATTCATCCTCATGGCCTTTCCCTCTCCCACCACATGCACTTCCCCCCTCTCAGCGGCACGCGTGCCGCGGTGGGCGAGCACTGCTCGGGCCGGCTCCGGACCCTCCCGGTCCTCCAGCTCCTCTATCTTGCACCAAACACGGCAGTTGGGTCGGCACAGCACGGCGGCGGTGGGAGCCAGCTGGCGAGGGTGGGCTATTTTTAGTCGAGTCGTTTGTTACTGGGGAAAAGTTTGTTGGATTAAACCCCACCACCGCCAGCAGGTTTGCAGCGGCTCTGCTAGGAAGAGCTGCTCCGAGCATCCCTGGTACCCAGCAAGAGCCAGTGCTGCATCCCATGGGTGGAAGCTTTGCATGACACCAGTAACAGAGAGACTTAAGCAAGGAAGGAAAGAAAGGAAACAAAGCAAGAGACACTTACAGGCAAAGGCTCCTTGCACAGACCCATTCCTACATTCACCAAGAAGCGCGGGTGAAAGAGCTGGGTCAAACGTCCCGGTATAGGAGCGCCAGGGCAGGGCAGCACCGCACACCCCTGCCCGTTTGGGGCAGAGGTACACCGTGCAATCAAAGCAGAGGCGCTTGGCTCATTTCTCAAGAAGCCTTCATTTCTCATCACCTATTCACGTATAATAAACTATTTTTTGGGCCTTCACAAAGCCAAGACACTACAAAGACCCCCGGAACAACTGCAAAGATCAGATGGAGGGAAGAGCACAGCTCTGAATACCCAGGGGCTGCTTCTGGCCGGGATATGCTCCAGCACCAGACAAACTTTTGTCCAGGGAACCGCTTCTGTTCCACCACGCCAGGGTTTTTACAGCTGGCGTGAGGCTCCAGCAGCACAGCCTGCTCCCCAGGGCTGAGCACCGCTCTGCTTCCCCGGGGAAAGCCGCACTGAGCCTGGATGGGGCCAGGCTGCTGCTCAGATCCTGTCCCAGCTAGGAGGCATCTCAAAGGCCAGCAAGCCCGTGGTGGGTTTGAGGGCTCTGCGGAGAGGTGCGTGCCCCAGGTACGAGAGTCCTCCCGTAGAGCACCGCTCCCGGGGGATTCGGCTTTAAGAATATCAAAACATGAAATTCTCTCATCCGTCCTTTAGGAGCAACGGTTAAAACCACCTCGCTATTATTTATATAAACATGCATCAAAGAAATCAGCCTTCCATCTCTGGCATAGAGAGGTGGGAGAGCCAGAGACTGCCAGGAAAGTGGGATCCCCAGCCCCGGGGCTGGCTGCAGGCAGCGAGCCCCAGCCCCAAGGACGCTTTCAGGGCACGGCCAGGGGCCGGCGCGATGCTGCGAGGGCAGCAGGGAGAGACAGGGTTCATCGATGGGGTAGCACCAGGCACGGACAGCAAGTTGCCCTGGTGCTTGGGAACGCCTGTCCCAACAAACAACCCGACGCCCAAATTTCTTCCAGTGCCACCTTTGAGACCATCTCATCGCCTCTTCCTGCACCCCTTGGCGCCGGACAGGCAGAGGTTTCTGCATCCCAAGGCAAGGCGCCGCTTCTCGTGCCCATCACCCCTGCAATCCGCCACCCCCGATACCGCCACACACCAGCACCAACCAAACCCCACCGGCATCCCAGCTCCCCCAGGAGGGCAGAGGACACACGCACGGGCAGACCTGAGGGCGTGCGTGCCATCGGCCGCGGGCAGAGATGTGGAACACGGGACGATGCCCGGCACAGCTCGGTGTTTCCCTTCCTCGTACAAGCTCTTCCCCCGCAGCAGGGCCAAGGGGAGAGGTATCGCTCCAGCGGGCAAGTGTGGGACTTGGGCTCTCCGAGCACAGCGCCTCCGCTCTGCAAACAGCACAGGACCGAGCCTGGCAACAGAAATAACCGGGGACAGGAAAGCAAGTCGTGATCTGTGCAACAGCAGCGTCTAGAAACCAGCAGTGCTTGGAGTTATATGCACATGTAGCCAGAGAGCGTGCCCTTAGGAGTTTGCTTTCCAAAGAAGGGCAGAGCCAGGACTTAAGATAATTTCCAGCTGTAATCACTGGGCCACCCTCCAGGAATATAACTGTGCTCCCGCACAAGAGTGCAGGCTGTCACCCTTCTGGGGCCACGCTGCCCTCCCCCCTCCGGCTCCCACCACGAGGAGGTTTTCCTCGGAAAGGCGCAATGATCCTCCTGGGCTGCCTGTCATTCCTGCAGCGCAGGGCAGACAGCCAGCGCCAACGTGAAGTGCACGTATGGAAATGGCCCCAAGCTCACGGGCCTCGAAATCATCCCCTCACCCAGCCGCAGGCATGGGGACAGCACCATCACTACATCCCATCTCGCCATTCCCTGGACACTTGGCGAGCCAAGAGCCAGCGCACGCAGATAGTCACAGAGCGAGCACCGCCGCATCCCTGAGGACAGCCTGAATTTATGCTTTATTTAGCACGCAGCAGCAGAGCTGGCTCTGCACGTCGCGCTTCGGCTGCTCCTGCACCCAGGGATGCGGGAAGCGCTGCTGCCGAGTCCGGGAACTCAGCCTGAGCTGGCTCATCTCAAAGAGGACAAGTGAGCGCAAGCCACATCGGAGTTCAGCGTTGGTCTCCACCACTCTCAGCCCAAAAGAAGCCCCAAGAATTGCCAGGGTAGAGAGGAGCAGGAGCTGCCAGCACAAGCCAGGGTGCCTTAGAAGTTGCTGTGCAACAAAGAAAGAAAATGCTTTCAAGAAAAAAAAAAAAATAGCCCGGTCTCTGGGAAACACTGCTGGCAAGAAGACAGCCCAGCCCTTGCTCCTCGCTCCAGAGCACCTGAAATGAGACAGCACGCAGGAATGGGCTGAGAACAGGGCCTTGCTTTTGATGCAGATCAGAAACCCCAGGTCAGCTTGAAATCACAGTGCAAAGAGGATTTGACATAAATACAGAAGGAAAAACAGGGAGCCACAAAGCTCCAGGCCTCCTGAGCACTGCTCTGGGAAGAGTTTGCTGCGGTGTGCCGAGGCCGGCTGAACACACGTGGGTCCCAAGATGGACCATGAGACCCGGGAGCTGCTCAGTCTGGGCTCCCTGGAGAGCGATTGTGGGTCTGAAGGGCACCCGATGCATCCCGGGCATCGCCAGCACGCGCCCCGATCCCGCCTTCACGCTACAGCTTACGGCTTCTCCAAAAATGCTTGGCTTAGCCAGGAAATGCCTGCTGGGATGGCGCAGGAGGGACAGCGGCACAGCTCGGACTACAGCGTCGCAGGCGGACAGCACCCCAGGGCCATCTCCCAGGCCACCCTCTGCGCTCCCTCCTCGCGTTTCAGCCCCACGGGGCTCGGTGGCAGCCCTTTGACCGCCCTTCTTCCCTCCAGCCGAGAAACTTAACAAAAACAACAACAACATTCTTGTTTAACCCGGCAAAGCCAGGGAGGAGAAGTTCTCGTTTCCAACGGTGCCTTCGCTGAGGTGACTCACAAACCACAATGTGTGTCATTACTTAATAGACCCACAAAGGCAATTATATGATCGTGCAAACATCAGATTCCCGGCACAAGGAGTCACAGCACCCCTGAGAGGTTAAAACAAAGGGATGCTTTAAAGGTGAGCGATGGCAGGCTTTATTCTTCTTTGACTTCTGTTCTCATTACGTACAAAGACTCAGTGAAAAGGTCTTATTGTTTGTGCAAAAAATAAAAAGAGACAGTCTCTTGCACAAATTGCACGGCGAAGAAGGGAAAGGGATAGAGAATAAGTCCCTGCCACGCCGGAGACTGGGAGAAGAAAGCGTGCTGTGCACCCTGCGCTGCGAGGTCCTCGACAAGGAACAAGCCAGAGCCCCTGACTGCGTGGGCTTCACAGAGTCAGGACAAATTACTGGGTAAATACAGCAAGACCTTCCTGATTCAATCTAAAGGAGGAAAGGCAGGTTTTCCTCTTGCTCCTTCACCCAGGTCTTCTATAACGCTGCCCCACTTATCTTGCACACCGCAGAGAACCGAGCGGGTTTGCGTTTTACCTTAGCCTGGCTCGAGCTGGGTCAGTATAAACGGACAATAAAAAGGCATCTCTTGCCTGTCAGCGTAACAGATACACAAATCAGGCCTTCAGGACCGTTTAGCAAGAAAGCAGCTTCCCTGCTGGGTCCAAAGGGTAGGAGAGTACATGTCCCAGGACGCTCGGCGGCTCGGGGACCAGCCGGGACCAGTCCCTGCCCTTCATGCCCCTCCTCATCCTCACCTGTCCCTGCCACCCTCAGCCACTCCAAGCTGCCACACACCTCAGAGCCCAGTTTCTCCCCAATATCCTACAGCATGGAAAATGGTAGGAAAAGAAATACAGGGCGGGGGGGGCTAAAAACAACATTTCAGCAATCCTGCTTTTTCCACCAGGAGTGGTAACACGGCTCAGCAAGTGCTGGGTCCTCACCTCCCACCCAATGCACACATACCCGGGAAGTCCCAAGGGTCCCTTCTCCTCCTCAGGGGACACCACCAAATCCCTCAGGAAAGTCTGGGTGCTTCCTGACGGCTCCTAAAGGCAGCCACACTCCTGGACCCGGCGGGGAGCCGTGGGCTAAGCCAGCCTGGGCACAAGCCCAGCCGCTTCACCGAGGTGCCAAGTGAAACATTAGCGCTTCTGGAAACCATCCGGGCAAGAGGACGGGCAGAGAGCATGGCATTTTTAGGTGCTGCTCTTTCAGATACATCCCGTCGGACCCCAGCCACGGGCAGCGGCCTCCCCTCCCTCCAGCAAAGCAGCTTTATCCCCAACCCTGGTGCCAATTCCCCCTCCAAAACCCAGCAACAACAGCGCTTATCGCCCACCGTCTGCCTTGCTTCGTTCGCACCGGCAATTCCAGCACTTCCCTTCGGGATCAAAGCCACCTCCTTACTGTCAGGCTCCCTCTCCTCCTCAAAATGTTTCTTCTTTCAGCGAGAACTCATTCAGCTCCTCTTTCCCTTCTTTTATCAGTTTGCTACGATTGCTGGCACTGAGCTGTTCATACCGCGATTGCCTCCCTTCTCTTCATTTGTGGCATTATTTGATCACCGCTGTCTCATCCCTCTGAAGCACGTTACTCAGAATAATTTATACCAAAGCAACCTTCCTGCCAGATAGCTGCTCTGGGGGACACTTAGGCATGGTGCGAGCGAGCTCAAAACAAGGATGAAACTCATTCATGGAGGAGAGGAGAGCAGGCACAGTCGGGAATAACAGCCCAGCTGCAATCGCCAAGGTCTGCACTGCCGATAGCCAGAGCCTGGGAAGAGCCAGCTGGGAAAGAGCAACGTACATCCTATTTCCTACACCATTCCTTCTATTTCTTAAGATGTGCTCCGGCCCCGCATGCTCCATGGTCCTGGCTAAGCAGCCAGACCAGGCACAGAGCTAGAAGGAGCTTTGCTCCGACCCAAGCTGACTGCTTCACTTGTCAGCCCCATCTCTCTACTGACATGATGCCCGACAGCTGAACTAGCTCATAACGCTATTGTGAAATTGGCCCTGTTACAGCAGCGTGCGTGCTCGGAGCTTGGACTTTACCGTATTTGCAAACATCAGCAATCGCGTTGCGGCGCGCAGAAGCGGCTGCTCATCCGTGGCCCCTCCATCCATCCCCCTCGGTCTCCAGGAAGGCAGACGAGGCGCTTCCGCAGGCAGCACGCAGCTCTTTTTACACTGCGGAACTGCCATCTGTAATTTTTAGACATCTCGAGGATGGCTGAGGACCGGCAGCGCGAGACTGTCGGCATATGTCACTCAGCCTGCAGCCGCCCAGGGGTTTTCTCCTCCGGCACGGCACAGCCGTCTGGCACTGCCGTGTAATTCGGCACAGCCACCACCACCCCCACCCTGCCCCCGCCCCAGGCATGCTTATGCTGGACACCAGCAAAAACCATTTGTTTTCAGAGCCTCGGAAATGGGCAATGCTATTTCTGGCAGCATCGCCCTCCCGCCGTCCTCTGGCCCACTCGCTCCTTCCTAAATAGTTTAACGCCATTGATTTTCCCATGCCAGCCATCCACTATCTGCTGGCAGGCTTCGGAGCACCGGCAAGACGTTCGAGCAAGCTGGGGTAATCCGTAAAACCATCCTGCACAGCCCCAGCCCTCTGCCTCCATCCCTTCAAGAAACAATGACCAAACTTCATCCCTCCCAAAAGGGTACCATGCTGACACATCCACCCTTCCCAGGCTGAAGCCGATACGCAACTCCCATGCAACATTTCGGGTTTAAACCGGGTCTTTTTCTGGCTTTAAACCTTGTTTGTGCGTTAGCCACCAACAGAGCTGCTTGCGAGGGCTCCAGCCTTCCTCCGGTGCCTGTTGGTCTGTCTGGGGCTGTATTCAAACCCCATCACGCTACACGCTAGCACGGAATCATCATCATCCAGGAACACAACATCCGCACTTCCTTGGGTTTTACGCCCTTTCTTTTGACTGCAACGGGCCGGGCAGCCCCTACAAACAGGTCAGCAATTTGTTACAGTCCCTAGCTGAAAAACAGAAGAGGCTTAAAGCCTGCAAGCACCCAGACGGGATTCTCAGCCTCAGGGAGCACCCCGTGCAGGCTCCACGGAGTCAGCACTGCAGCTGGGACTGGCTCTCCAGCAAAACCACGGCTTCGCCTAAAGCAGCGGCTGCTGGGACAAAGCTTCTTGCCCCTCCCAGCCCCAAGAGCTGCTCGCAGGCTCTGCCCCACGGCTTCCCAGCACCGTCACCCTCCGCAAGCGATGCTCAGTTCATCACCCCCTCTGCAAGTGATGCTCAGCTCATACGTTGCACTGCGGTTCAGGAAAATAGGCAAAGGCAACTGGTCTGTCCTGGTCCTTTTTTCTTACCTAAAGCCTCTGACAGAAACAACGCTAGCATCCCAACAGGGAGGAAGAAGGCTTTGTGTCCAGCCCGTCCCCGCTCCCTCTTCCCCTGCCCTTCCCTTTCTTGGACAAAATCCCTCATTGAGGGAGCACCGGTTGCACACCAAAACACAAACTGCCCCATCTCTCCTCCAAAAAACACCCTTCAAGCCAAAGCTACTCCTACACATAGGCCACTCCATTTGTCAGCCAAGAACAGACCAGAGCAGCCACCCCACACACCAGCCACCTCCCAGGCGCATCCCACATGCCCTCGGGACACCTCCCCATCCATCGCTGGCCTCGCACACGCAGACATGATGAAATTTGACAAGGGCAAGTGTAGGGTCTTGCCCCTGGGGAGGAACAACCCCGTGCACCAGTACAGGTTGGGGGCTGAGCTGCTGGGGAGCAGCTCTGCGGAGAAGGACCTGGGAGTGCTGGGGGACAGCAGGGTCACTGTGAGCCAGC
>VZSC01003867.1:35942-48206 GCA_013398225.1 Steatornis caripensis
TTTTTTTTTTTTTTTTTTTTTTTACAGCAAGCAACTTCTGGCAGTCACGCAGGCGTGCAAGCAGGCTCGTGCCGCAGCCCCGCTTTCAGCCACCCGAAGTGCTCGGCGTCTTCAGCCGAGGCGGCACTTCACCGGCAGGTTCAGAGGCTGTTCCCTGTCCCAGCCAGACTGCCTCGCTCTCTCTGGTTTATTTATCTCCAATCTTGACATCTTGCTAGTACCCTGGTTTGATATCGTCCTCCCTGCTCTGCAACGTCCTCGCTGCCAGCCCAGCGCCCAAGCCAGAGGTCAGGCATCGCCGCCCAGAAACGACAGCCCCTCGGTCTACGGAAACACGCGGCCGACCCTGTAACATCCCCTTCCTTCTGAAAACCCCTCCGAGCGCCGGGAAGGGGCTGCGCTGGGCTTCAGCGCCACGCGGACGTCGCAGCCCGGCAAGAGGGAGTTCAGGTCATCCCAACCACGCGCTGCTTTCCGCGGGGTCTGCCCGACGCTGCCTACGCAGCGGACGCGTCCCCGGATCGACTGTACCTTCACTAGCTCAAAAGGAAATCTCTCGTGAAAAATGCGGTTGATTCTGGCACCCCCGGAGAGTTCGAGCGTGTCCACCTGGTCTCCCGAACCTTCGATTCGCTTCTCAAAGTCCACACCAAACTGCTGGACCATTCTGCGGAGAGGCAACGGGATTAAACGGGCGTCAGCGGAGTACGAAGGATGGACAGACACCCAGGCCGCCTCCCACAGCCAGCACCACCCCAGCAGCTCTGCTTCGGCTAGTCATGGTGCGTAAACGTTCTCCCCATTCCCTCCGACGGAGTCGCAGAAGCAGAAATCCCATGGCCCGAAGAGCACGGGCGCCGGCCCAGGAAGGACGCAGGTCGTCCTTTCGAATCCCGAGATCAAAGCGGTTGCTCCAGGACAGCAGCCGGCCAAACACGTGCCGGAGGACGCGGAATCTCTCCCAGGTGCCAGCTGGGCACCATTGGAGTCGGCAGGGCCATCGGCCAGCACCGCTTGCTCCCAGCAATGGGGCTGTTCCAGGCTCTTCCTTGCAGGAAGCCATCGGCTGAGACCAACGAGCCTCGCGTGAAGAGCAGAGCGAGTTTGTTTCTGTGCCAGCACCGTTTCTGGCTGGCAGAGGCGAATCCCCTCTGCCGAGTGAGGCACCGGGAACGCGGCACTGAGGGAGAGAAACCTACTGCAACAAAGCTTTGGTTTTTCGCGTGGGGTCATCGGGGCGGAAGTTCTTGTACTCCTCAACCTCCTTCTCCAGGGAGAGCAGCTGACTCTGCAGTTTACTGCGCAGCGAAGGCAGCGTCTCCCGAATGTGGTTGGTCAGTTGCTGCAAAAGAACCGAGACGCTGCGACACCGTCGTGCGCACGAGGCCGGCCGCGGGAACGTCCCTCTTCCCCCAGAGAGAAACAGCAGCAGTGCAGAACGTGCTGGAAGGGAACCGAGCCTACCTGGTTGAGGACTTTCTGCAAATGCGGGGTGCCCATCCGGTCGGCCATGTGCCGGTAAGCCGGGTGAGAAAGGAAGAACTTGCGCTCAGCTGCCAGCGCCGCCCTGATGTCCTTCTTACCGTCGATGTCCTTCTGGCTTCGGTTAACGACGCCGATGTAGCCTGCAAGAGGGCACAGACAGACCCAGGTGAAAGGCGCCCGAGCAGGGCCGTGCGGCTCCGTGTCGCCACCCACAGCCACTTCTCCCCGAGCAAAGGGCAGCACGAAGGGCCTGGGCTCCCCGGCAAGACACTGGAGAGAGCACAGGAGCCACCCTGCGGCCCGTTCTGAAACGCTGCTCTCTCCGCACGAGAGACGAAGGTCGTGGGGGGGAAGCACACGGGGTGACGCGAGGCCTTCGAGGTTCATCATACCTCTTCGTAAAGGAAGCAGCTTGTTCTCCAGCACATCCCTGGCATCCGTGCCTTCGTCCATGAGATCCAGCTTGGTGATGACTCCAATCGTCCGCAAGCCTGAGGCAGCCACACAAACAAGCAATCGATCGATCGACGCCACAAACGAGCGATCATCGATCAACCTCACTTCACCAAACGCATCAAAAAGCGGCACGCGGGTGCGTAACCAAAGCAAACACAGACTCGCCAGCCAGGAGCGGAACCGCTGGCCCTTCCTCAACCATCAGAGGACAGAGAGTCCTCTGAGAGGAGGGGGAGGGACGAGCAGCCCCTCTGGGACCAAAATGGGGGAGCTGATTGCTGAGACCCTGCCGCGACAGCCACTGAAGGATTTACCACCCCGTACCTGGGCTGGAGCGGCGTCACGGGCAGGAGCACGCGGCCGTCTTACCTTGAGGATCAACTTCTTTTGCCATCTTGAGCGCGTCCGAGTTGGCCAGGTCCATGTTCGCCGGCGTGACAGCGAGGATCAAGCTGCTCTCCCTGCTGATGAACTGCAGGATCATGTCTTTGATCTGGTACTCGATGTCCTGCGGTTGGTCCCCCACCGGCACTTTGGTGATACCCGGCAGGTCGATCAGAGTCAGGTTCAACACTGAAACGACAGAGACCGCCCGCGTTCGCGGTCAAGGGCTGGCGCTGGGAGCCATCGGTCTCGCAGCTGGATCTCTTCAGCACTAAGGACGGACCCACCCCTCCACAAGCCTTGGAAGCCCCTCTGAAGGCAGAGTTACGGCTGCATTTGCTCGGGGGGCGGCCCATGCAGCCCCCACCCACCCCCAGGCCGGTGCAAGATCAGGCAGACACAGGCAGCAGACACAGGCCGGGCTAAAGCCCGCAGCCGCCGCCTAAGAAATGCCGGCTTCTCCCTTCTTCTTCCGCGGTATTTTAACACACGGGGCAGAGAAACAGCTCGCTCACCGTGCGGCGAATAAACGCGGAGGTTGATGGGGACGGGAGAGATGCCTTTGTTCGTTCCCGTCACCCTGTCAGTTTCCGCTTCGATCTCCTGCCGCACCTCATCAAAATCTGTGAACTTTTTGGATTTGCAGTGCAAGAACTCAGCATATTCTGGAAGAGAGGGAAATAAATAAGTAAGTAGATAAAAGGAAACCTCGGTCGCCCGGAGCCCAGCGTGGGACGCGCACCGAGACTCCACCGGCACAGAGAGATCTCCGCATGGCGGAGCGGAACCAGGCACGCGCTGCGCACAACACGGAGCAGCCAGGCAGGAGCGGCGCCCCCGAGAGGCACCGGGGACCTGCCCACGGATTAACCTGGTCGTCTTCAGCCTCCTCACTGGCAACGGCCCCAAACAAACTTGGCCGAGCCTCTTCCTCTGGCTGAGGAGGAAAGACCGGGAGGATGGCAGCCAGCCGGCTCAGGCTGAGCGCGCCGACACTCCGCCTGCCGCCTCTGCGCTGGCAGCAGCTGCTTTGATGTGGACTCGGGACTTACGCTTCCCCTTTGCCAAAAAAGAAACTGCCCTTGGGTGAGATGCTGGCAGGCAGCCGACGCTGGCTCCGGCGAGCGAACCTCACCGTCAGAATGGCCGCGTTTGTTTTCACGCCGGCCTGTTTGCCTTTCGGTCCCCGCTGATTACTTCGAAATGTTTTATCGCCCGGACTCCTAACGCTGAGTCGTCAGCTGCCAAGATGCTCCGGTGCGCCTGGGAGGCAGGGCAGCAAACCCCCCACCGGCGCCGGCAGCACCCTCGTGCTGGCAAAAGGGCTGCAGCCGGCTGCGGCGCCGGGGACCCGGGCTATCACCTTCATGCCGGCCGGCCGGGAACGGCTGGCGGCGTTTCCCGGTTTCCCGGCTCCAGCAGCCCCTTGCCAAGAAGGAACCGCGGCTTCCCTCCACCTGCGCCGCCAGCTCTCTTTTACGTACTCATTCGGTCTCCAGATTTACGGCTCCTTTTTGCTCTGCCCCCGCAGCCGACAACCCCAGCCGAGCCGCAGTCCGGCACGGGGCCTCACTCCGACCCCGGCAACTCCGTCCCTACCCCCCAAGCCCAAGGAACCCGTGCCAGGAGACAAACATTAACCCAGCCCTGGCTCCTCTGTGGGGAAAACGGCTGGGAGCTGCTTTTTCCAGGCCTCCGCGCAGTCGCTTTCAGGTATCTGAGATTTTCTGCAAGGGTTTTGCAACTTGTTAGTGCAGGGGAAGCTTCGAGGGGAGCGGGAAAGCTGAGCAGAGAGGTGATGGGGAAAGAGAGGCACGGGGATAACAACGTCCCGGCTGCTCGCAACGGCTCCAAACCTGCCCCCGTGAAAAGGGGTTTTCGTAGTTTTGGGGCCACGACATGCCCCAGGGAGAGGGATGGTGCAACTCGCTTCCTCCCTCGGAGGAGCCGTGGGTGGGTGAGGGGAAATACCAGCCCTGCCCTCGCCCTTCCACTCCTGCCGGTTCCAGTGCCTCATCGGAAGGCCACAGCTGATGTTCTGCAATTCCCTTCCACGGGGACCACAACCGACCGACCACTGGACAAACAGGTCGCCTGAACAAAGGCAGAAGGCGGCTGCGAGTGCGGCGCCACAGCCCAGGATTGACCCAAACCCGCACCCTTTCGGAAGGGGACCGCGCATTCCGTTCTGGGGAAGACAACGGGAGAAACGTGCCCGGAGATCAGGCTGGCTGACAGTTTCAAAGAGCGCCAGGCTGGGAAAACAAGCCGTCCTCGTGCCCGCGGCCGGCTCCTCGGCGTTCCTCGCCGCACCTGGAGCCGGGCGGATGGGGGCTGAGGCTGATTTCGCAACCGCTCTGTACCAGGCTGCGAAGCGGAACTGAGTCACGGAGCGACGCAGAAGCAGCCGGGCACGCTTTTATTAGCAACTGCCAGCGTCTTAAACGCTTGCGTGCAGACAAAGTCCCCCTTATCCTCAGGATAATGACACCTTAAGGGAAACCAGGAATTTTCTGCCAGAGGGGAGCAGGATGGACCTAAAGGCGTCGCGGTGCTCCGCTCCCCTTTCCCCCACAGCCTCAGACACCCTGCCCTCCCCTGCGCCAGCACAGCGCATCTGAAGAGGGCTGACTCACTATTTCATAAGCGTGCCGCAGTCTTCCTCGGGATTTAACGTATTCCGGGGAAGAACAGATCATCGCAACCTTCTACAGAAGCCTCCCGCGGAACAGACCCCAACTTTTCAGCGTCGAGGGCAGCGTGTGTTCGGCACGAGCCTGAGCACAACCCGCGCTAGACGCGTGCCGAAACGCCAGCGTCGATGCCAAACGACGGAAACCTCCTCCTCATTTGCCACTTCCAGGGCGGCTTCGCTGCTCCCCAGCGGTCGAAATCCAAGGAAAACCCAAATGAACAGGAACCGCTACCGATACATTCACACACTCGTTAAAGGACAAATGTGTGAGAGGCTCGAGCGCAGGCGAGCAGCCGAGAGCCGGCGGTGCTTCCCGTCTGAAGGGTAGACGGAGCCGCGTTTGCCAGCCAAGGGTTTCCAGAACGCTCTTCCCTTCTTCGGACGGGGGAGCTGGACAGCTTCCCCCGCCCGGAGCAGCCAAACCGTACCTGTCTTGGAGAAGATGAGCTGCAGGATGAGCGGCCGCCGAGTGACAATTCCAGAGCCTCGGGGAAGGAAGTCCCTGCAAGGAATTAAGAGACAGACATTTACTGACGTGGTTAAACAAGCGAGTTAATGCTGTACCGAGTTGATTACCCTCCATACCTCAACGGCGGGCACCATGGGATGGCGTGCAGGGGCCTGAAAACGCACGGATCCTACACAGAACTGGTTCCCGTTCTGCAGCGGGAGCCGGCACAGGGTAAAAGATGCTCCAGGGACCACGGACACCCGTGGCGGGACAGCAACGTCCTCCCCTAGCGCCTGCCCCGGTGTCAAGCCCAGCCTCCCACGCCCCGGCTATCTCTCCCTGCGGAAAAGCAGAGAGACCGGAGCCCCAAGCGCAAGGATGCCCTCGGAGGGCAGAGCGCCTCCCCATCCCCGCAAGCAGGCGGGGGGAGAACGCAGGGGAGAGCGGCTCCACTGTCCTTACATCCGCCCTCGCCGTGCGTTGCTTCCAAGCGGCCGCTCTCGAGGCCGAGGGCGCAGGAATTCGGAAAGCAGCTTTAGCCGTTCAGAAATTGAACGAAACTTACCTTTGGCATTAAGAAATTAAACACCGGCTTTTAATACCCGGCTAATTCAGAGGCCAAAACCCAAAAGACACCGCGGCAGAAGGGACAAGTCCACCACTGGAGGTTTCACTCTCTGAAATCAGCCCCGCTTTGTGTTTTCACCCCGTTTCCCAGAAAGGCCCCCGCGCCAAGAGCGAAAAAAGGCGCAGAACCAACGACCCTTCTCCCAGCCCCGGCTTGGCGCATCGGCGCTTTTGTGGGGATTTTCCTGCCTGGAAACGGCGCTGCTCCGACCGGCAGCTTTGTTCGGGGCCGTTACCACCCAGCGAAGGGCTGCAGCTCCCTTCTGGCCGGCCGAGGGCAACGGCAATTGGACGGGAAAGCGGGTTTGCCGAGCAGCTCCACGGGAGCGATAAGAGCTCCTTGGGAGAGGCCGGAGCAGCGTTGAGGGGATTTATGGGCTTCCATTAACGAGAGCACACATCCAGCTTATCAGCTGGGCACAAGGAAACGAGATCGGCGTCGCCGTTACCCGCCCCCCAAGGCACCCTGGCCACGGGGAGAGGCTCCACCGGGAATTCACCCACCTCCTCGGCCGCACCCAACCCCGCACGTCAGCATCGCCGGCTGCGGCCGGGAATTACAGCCGCGCTGGGAACGTCGCCTCCGCCCTGACGTCACGTAGGAGAGATCGGGGAGCAAACCGCGATTCCCCAGCCCCGCTCAGCGCCGGGGAGGGAGCCCCCCGAAAACCCAAGGTTTCTCTAAATAGAAACTGTGCTTTTATCACCCTCGGAAAGCGCTTCCTGCCCAACCGGGAGGACAGGTCCTGCGGCACTCGGCACGCAGAGGTGGGATGCGACAGGAAAGGGAAGCGAAGCGTTTGAGGGCAGCAGGAACATCAGGATGTGTCTCAGCAGGGCTAGGCCTCCGCAGTTTCACTATGACGGGCCCTGTTACGCTACGTGGAAAGTGGTGGCAGCTTCTTCCTGTTGAAATAAACACCAGGAGACGCGGAAACCCTCCCCACAGCCCCACCGCCTTCCCCGGGACCCTGCGACAGGAGAACACCGGTCCTCGGGGAGAGCACCGGTCCTGGGGGCAGAGCACCACAGCACCTCCTGCAACCGGATGGGACCGAGCTCGCCTGGCACGCTCCGCTGCTCCCTCCTCCCACCCGCCTCACCTCTGCCCGGGCACGGCAGCGATCTCTGGGGAGGTTAACAATACAACCCCCCGCCACGTCCCGGCCCCCCGAGGCGTGCTAACCTCGAACGCCCCCGCTGCGCTGCGGGGTCAGGCGCGAGCGACCTGCCCTTTCGAAGCCAAGCGAAGCCGAACAAGAGCTCGCTTCATCGGGGAGGACAGGCGCAACTCCTGCCCGGCAGCAGACGGGGGCCAGCCCTTGCGCGGCCACCGAGCCGGGTCACCCTGCGCAGCAGCCGTGGGGGGCAGCGAGCGGGTGTTTTAACGACCGAGGGGTGTTACCGCGCTCAGCCCCGCTCGCGCGCACGTGTTTCACGAGAAAACGCCGATGCAAACGCGGCAGCGCGGGCAAACCGGAACGTGCTGGAAGCTCCCTTTGGCATTTTTAAAACACGAGAAGTGACTCAGCGACGCGGGGCAGGTGGCACGGAGCGAGACCTCCCTGGGGCTGACGCACCGCAGGGACGTAAGCTCCGGGGAGCGAGGTCAACCCCGCACGTGAAACGGCAGCGTCAAACCCGGATCCTCCCGTTTGCCTCGCTGCTTGCAATAATCTCTCTACGTCCACTTGCCGTTGGCGTGCGGCACCCGGAAACTCCGCTTCGCAAAGAGAGCAGAAAGGCAAAGGTCACCGCTGGAGGAAGCGCATTTAACACATCCCACGCCCCCGAAACCTCCCACGGCCCTGCCCGGTTTCAAGCTCCCGTTTACCTTGAAGGATTCTTTGCCAGCGACCCCGTGGCGGCTCTTCCCCAAAATCCAGGGGAAAGACACGCTGAATACCCCGGGCAGAGACGCCGCGCGTGCCCGATGCCCCGCCGAGATCTGTTTTCACCTCGCTCGCTCCCGAATTCCCTTCCTTCGGCCCCGCTTCCAGGCGGCTCTGCCCGCCGACAAACCCCTCTCCCCGCTCCCCTTCCCCAAGCAACGCCTCGCCATTCAATCATCGCCCTTCCTCCAACGATCGCCACCGTAAAATCCTCCCCGGACAATTTAGCCACAATTTCCACCCGTGGCGCCGCCGTCCCGGCGCGTCCGATTCCACGCAGGCACCTGAGTTAAACCAGACCTGGGGAATATTTGTGGAAAAGCCCCAAAGAACAGGGCGCTCTCATCTCCACCCTCCCCTGCGGATAAATTCTCTCTCCGAGAGGCTTAGCCGTGGTCTTAGCACCGGCTTAAAAAATCTCAGCGAGCCCCGCTTGGGCCAGAGCTGTCAACGTTCGGCCCACACGCCGGGTTTTATCCCCGCTCGGGCTCTCCGAAGCATTTTATGGCGCACGTTCAGAGTCCCAACGGCAGACGGGGACCGTGCCCGACGCCGGTAAAGGATCTCTCGCCGTGGCGCGGCCATCTCCATCCCCCATGCCCTGCCGTCGCGGCCGTCCGGCTTAGCCCCGGCTTTATTTACGGCTGCCGGGAGCACTGATAACGCCATCCAAAAGGACTCATAATGCCCCATTGAGGTTTGGTTCGTCGACCACGCTGCCGATGGGAGGGCCTCCCCACCGCCCGGATCACAACGGCTCCATTGTCAGCCCGGTCCGAGCGGCCGCCGAGCTCAATGGCTGGGTTTTATAGGGCTCTGAAAACGTCCTTTACGTCGTCGTTTGTCACGGCGAGAGCCGGAGCGGGGCCGGGGGAGGCTCGGCGCCTTTAGCACGCCCGTACCGACACGACAAGGGCTCCAAAGAAGCGTCGGGTCAATGCATGTTTCAACGCGACGCCGACGGGACAGCTTTTAACGCAGCCAAGCGACGTCATTTTAACGCAGCATCTTAGATTTCCCTTTGTGCTTCTCCCCGCTGAACGAGAGAATCGAGCCGCTTCAGACCCTGCGCCCTGCGAGGCCAACTTGTTTCGACGCACGCTGGCACGGACGCAGCAGCGAGACAGGTTCCTTCCCCACAGATCAGCCTGGCATCTAATTCACAGAATCCCAGCATCCCAGCACGGCAGGGCCCCCCGGAGATCCCCCAGCCCCCCTGCTAAAGCAGGTGCCCCCAGCGCAGGGGGCACAGGGACGCGTCCAGGCGGGGTTGAATCTCTCCGCAGAAGGAGACTCCACAGCCTCTCTGGGCAGCCTGGGCCAGGGCTCGGGCACCCTCACGCCAAACAAGTTCTTCCTCACGCTCAGGGGGAACTGCCCGGGCTCCAGTTTGTGCCCGGTGCCCCTCGTCCTGGCGCTGGGCACCACTGAAAAGAGCCTGGCCCCGTCCCCTGGACACCCGCCCTTTAGATATCGATGAGCACTGAGGAGATCCCCTGCCAGCCTTCTCCTCCCCAGGCTGAACAGCCCCAGGGCTCTCAGCCTCTCCTCACAGCACAGATGCCCCACTCCCCTCACCACCCTCGCTGCCCTCCGCTGGGCTCTCCCCAGCCGTTCCCCGTCTCTCCTGAACTGGGGAGCCCAGCGCTGGCCCCAGCCCTGCAGATGTGCCCTCCCCAGGGCAGAGCAGAGCAGAGGGGCAGGATCCCCTCCCTCCACTGCTGCCCACGCTCTCCTCAGTGCCCCCCAGGACCCCCTCGGCCTTCCCGGCCCCAAGGGCCACGGCTGGCTCACGGTGACCCTGCTGTCCCCAGCACCCCCAGCACCCCTTCTCCGCAGAGCCGCTCCCCAGCAGCTCAGCCCCAAGCTGTCCTGGTGCGTGGAGCTGATCCTGCCCAGGGCAGGACCCTACCCTTGCCCTCGCTGGACTCCATCAGGTTCCTCCCCACCCAGCTCTCCAGCCTGCCCAGATTTCAGCCTGTTCACAGATTTAGAGGCCTCCAGGCAGCCAAGCCCAACCCTGGGCTCCGCCGTAGGCTTTTTCCACAACCGATGGCACCTCAGGTCATCTCAGCGGGGCTCGTAACGCGCCGCTCGTACATTCAGGCCACTGAAGGGACCACCGAAACACGTGGCTGCCCCATCCCTGGGCCGGGCTGCATTAATGTGCGTCTTCAGGCTTCTTTGAAGGGTTAAAACCTCCGGCTGGCTCCTTACCCGAGCGTCGACGCACGTTCACCCCTAACGCGATCAACCAAAATTCCTTATTCTGAAGGGGGAGCGACGTCTCTCCCTGCCGCTCCTCGCAACAGGGAAACGAGAGAAGGCTGGGGGTGGGGGGCGAGCCGAAACCGCCCCATCCGCATCCCGCCCCCGCCTCCCCCTCGCTCGCCGAGCCTCGGCGGCACGCAGAGGACCAGGATACGTCACCGAAGAACCCGGCGCGGCACATTACGGGAGACGGGATGCCGGGCTCGAAGCGCTGCCGGAGTCAGGCTTCCTGCGGAGGCTGTGCGCTTTCCTAACGGCTCAGAAAAGCCGAGACAAAAGGTCAAAGAGCTGCGAAAGCCAGGGGAGATGAGCCCCAATAACCCCACCGCACGCTTCTAACCAGCTGTTTCCAGAAGGAAACGCGGTCAGCTGGCGCGGCAGGCCCCCGGCATTGCCTTCGTCAGTGCGCGGAACAGCGAGACGTGCCGCAAGCAGAAATCGGAGCAGCCGGCGGGCGCGAACCCGGCGAGCTCCAAAGCGCCGGCGTGTTCCCTCCATGTTGTTTCTTCGTCCACAACTCGAATGAACCGGAGGCCGAACGCTTCACCGAGGGGCGTCCCACCCTTCGGCCGCCGACGGCCCACCGGCAGCTACACCTGACGGACGGCTCCCGTAAGGAAACCCACTCTACCTGGCAACTTTCCCATTTCCATCCCGTTTTGCAGACTAAAACCACCAGGCACCACTCAAGAGCAACACCTGGCTCCTCAGCCGGAGATCACCTCGGTTCTTAAGCTCAGCTCCCTCCCCAAGGGCAGCGTCACATCCGTCCGCGCGCACTCGCGCCCGACGTGCGTCCGGCCTCTTGGCTTCGGGCGGAAAAGCTCTCGCAGGTGACAAGCGGCTCTCACACGCTCAAAGCGTGGAGGCTCGATGCATTGAGCTTGAAATCTAGAGCAAGCTCCAGGCGGCGCGGCTGGTTTATTGCGACAGCCGGAACAGCCCGGAGGCCTCGGCGCTCGGCCCCCCTCCGTCCCGAAGAAACGCTCGATGCCGCCAGCACGGGATAAAACCCGACGGACTTCCCTCAGCCGCAGGCACTGGGACGGGTACGCCGACAAGCAGGCGGTCCCTGCCCAACCTTGGTAACGAGTGAGCCATTTCAGGGCTAATAACTCCCAAATTATTGAGCAGAGCTGTTGTAACGATGATCTATATTCCTCGTTACGGCGTTCCCGAGTAATTCAATAGGCGTGGAGAGAAAGCGATGCTTTAAAGAGCAGGAGACGGCGACACGCTGGTCCCACCGGCACGTGACAACGACCACCAAGCCGAAGGTCGGAGACCGCCGAGAGCAAGGCAGGGCAGTAATTAGCGGTTATTAACACGAGCTGCAGAACGAAGTCAGCGCCACGGGATGGGAGCGGAAGGTTCCCGGTTATGGCCACGCAGATTCAGCCTGGCAGAAAGCCCTCCCGCGCAGAGCCCGGCTGTCTGCCGAGCGCGTTAACCCCTCGTTAAAAGCCTTCCGATGGGAGACTTCAACGCTGCGAAACAAAGATTTGTTAATTACCGGGGCTGCTGTTCCAGCAGCAGCATAATTAGAGGCTGCCAAAATTTCCACCGGCAATGATTTAGGGAATAAATCAACCGTTTCGACCCCAACAGCAGCAAGGCTCGGCAAAGCCCGGACACAAGATCAGCCTGAGGGTGTTTGAGCTCCGCCGCTCTGGCTGACGACTCCTCTCGCTCCCAACGCCAACAACACCGCGCTGAAAAAGCATCCCCGGCCGCGAAGCCACGCTACGAATCCGACCTGTGTGAGGATAAAAAAGAAAAGGCGAACGGCGTCAGGCAACGGATCGCACAGCAGGCTCGGGATCCTGTCCTCGCCTCTCGGAAAAACACGAGCGGAAAGATCCAGCAGCAAAAAGCACAACGGCGGGAGGGGGGAAACTCCGGCGGCACCTTCGAACGACGCTTTTCCACGGAGCCGGCGCGTCACCGCGGGGACCGCGACGCCAAAAAAACAAAAAGCCCGAAACGTTGGGAAAACTGCCTGG
>VZSC01003868.1:10725-55927 GCA_013398225.1 Steatornis caripensis
CGGCCCCGGCCCGGCGGCGCGGGCCTTGTCCCGCCGCTGCTGCCCGGGCGCGGCGCGAAGCAGCGGGGAACGGGGAAGCGTGAGCGTTCCCCTTGCACCGCGCCCCAGCCGCGAGGGGGCAACCGGCGTTGTTGGGGCGCGGGGGTCCCGCTCTCGCCAGCTGCGTGGGTCGTGTCCTTCCCTCGCGTGGCTGGGAGGCACCGGGTAAACTCAAGAAAACTGCTCTGCCTCCGTGGCGGGGTCATCACGCTGGCTTCCAGCGGCTTTAAAATGAGCAAAGCTACTACTATCGCGGACGTGACTTTTGCGAGTGTGGTGAAGCTGAAGCACTAAGCGTTTTTTACCCCCAAATTAGTATCGTGTCCTGGAGACGTTAACTGCGGCTGGCCCTTTGCACTCAGCACCTGGGAGCTGTCTTCTGGGCTTCAGTTGCTGACTTTCGAAGTCTGTTTCCAAGATTCAATGCTTTATTGTTAGCATCGTAACTAAAACTTCAGATATCATCTGTGTGACAGCTACTGAACTCTGAGGTGATCTCCTAAAAACGTTTCAGTGTCTGTTTAAAAAGGTATTTTATTGGGTGAACGTTTTGAAGAATAGCACTGTAACGCGAGCACCGGACATAAAGGGCCATAGCTTGTTTTATTGCTGCCTCTCAGTCTCGTGCTATACAATTTGCTTGTCATGGTAATACTTTTATTTTAAAGCAATTTGAACTCCTTTACATTGCTAAATTGTGTGGCATATCAAAATAAATGCAATTGTTCATCTAAAATCTCTGCACTCTTAAAAATCATTAACAAGGAAACAGAAAATCATTCAAGTTGGACTTTAAAAATATAATAATATCGTTACAGTTTTTAAGAAGGCTTCTGGCAGCTTTTTGTTGTGGACAATAATATTTATGATTCAATATAAACTACAATTTCAGTATGATGCTAGGATCAGCTTGAACTGTTAAGCTTCCAAATGAAGAGTAACTGTTCTCAAGTAATGACAAGGTAAAACTAACTTTAGAAATGAAACAGTTGTTTTCATTTGTAATCTTCAGCATCTTGGAAGCAGACAATGGACAAAAGAAAGCTCTTCATCAAATCTAAAGATAAACTATAAACTTCATGTGGGGTTTAGTTTCTCATTACGTCTCACTAAAGGTTCCTCTTGAGCTCTGTGTAAGCCATGAGGGAAATGGTATGTGTAAAGTTTATACACAAAGGATAGCCTAAAACAGTGCTCTTGGGAAAATGCTGTTGTCAATGGAATTTGGATAGATGGCCCACAATATTTTATAAGATTCTGCAAAGTGATGTTGTGTCAGATGAATAACTCACCATTTTAATTTTTCTTAAAGTGAAGTGTCTCCTTGAACCGTCAGGTACATGTTTATTCTGAAAATATCTACAGATTTATTAAGCACAATCCTCCACCAAAGTCATACCAGAGCTTGTTCTTCATTTTTAGGTAGATACTGTTGAGTTTAATTCTCTTGACAGGTGTTTTCCTTCTGTAAAGAGGAGAGAAAGAATAAGGAAGACCCCCTCCCCCCCCATATTTATATGAATGAACAGCTGTTGTTGCATAGAGATACATANCAAGAGGAGAGAAAGAATAAGGAAGAACACACACCCCCCCCCTATTTATATGAATGAACAGCTGTTGTTGCATAGAGATACATGTAGAGTGAAATCCTGCAGTCTTTGTTCAAGTGTAATCCTCCTCGAAGGCAAGCTCCTTTTGAAGTGGAAGGTATTTTTGTCTGACTAAGCAATAAAATTGTGTCATTTCATNATACATATAGAGTGAAATCCTGCCGTCTTTGTTCAAGTGTAATCCTCCTCGAAGGCAAGCTCCTTTTGAAGTGGAAGGTATTTTTGTCTGACTAAGCAATAAAATTGTGTCATTTCATTCCATGGAGAAATATGGGAGGATAAAGGAAGATGCTGAAAACAAAAGTTGACATTTAGAGATATTATCACAAGAACTGTTCAAATGTTGTAGAAAGGGGCAAGCATGGAGTTCCTCTAATTTTTTTTTGTAATTTATGGTGATTGAATGTTAGCATGAATGGCTGGTCCCTGGGCTCTACTTCCTTTCTCCATTCTATTTCTATTTTGTGCTTTTCAAATTCTTTTGCTGTGCCCATCACTGTGGTATTTGAGCATCTTCCAAAAGTGCATTAAGTAGTGTGACTCACATCTGTAATGTGGACTATTTATTCTTTTCCTTTCACTCCCTTGGGTAAATATGTGTGGATTTAAAATAGATGCATAACAAGTTCTCCTTATGCTTGTTTTCCTCTTTTTGGGGAAAGGAAATGCAGATGGTATTGAGTTGTAATCTGTAGAACTAATAGTGATCAGGTCAGCATGAATTCTTGCCAGGATTTACTGGAACATGATGGCATGGAAAGCAGAAGCTTTCCAGATCTGCTCTCTCCTTTGGCCTGGTTCGGTCTGTGAAATACACCTAGCTACAGTTGTGCATTCTGTTCCTGTGGCAGAGCTTCCACTTTAAAAAGGAAGCTGGGCAGCAAACTCTGCTGCTCTGACAGTCTCTTTTTCTGGAATTTTTGGGACCCTTGGAGCGCGTTTTGAATGTCATGTACCAAGAAGGTGCTTTTTTGACAAGGTTATTGAACATATATTTTGCATAATATTTAATATGCATAATGCATGACACTCAGTGAATTTACGTCTGTACCCTGGGTGTAAGTCGTTCTCTGCTGTTATAGGAATGTTTTCATATTTTCAGCTTTTGTCTTTGTAGGTGTTTTACTTTCATGCATATAGCATAGAACTTTTGATAATGGCTTTTCCTTTACATTATGCACATCCTTCCTCTTAGAAATTCTAGTTTTGTGTGTGTTAGCTTTCTAACAGATTTTGGATAGCACATTTTCTCCACATGGATTGATTTATGGGACCAGTCCTGTGCTTTTTTACTTTTCATTTGTACTTTATTTCTACATCAAGGGACTGGCTTGAGAGGATGCACACAGAAAAAAGCTTTGTAGAAGATGCTAGGATGCTGACATTATTTGTAAAGACTTATGTTTCAGCCTGCATGATGTGCATATGCGCTTTCATACTTGCAGTATCATGAGTTTCCAGCTCCTTTGCCTAACTAATCTAAAGATAAAATGCTGTCCTTGTAAAGTCAGACTCGTGGCTCTGAAAATACATGCATTTCAGCTTTTCGTGGGTATGGACAGTTTGGCCCGGTAGAAGACAGGTTTACCCAAGAGAAGTTTCATTATGAAAACATCCAGTTTTTCATATATTTGCAAAGCATCACAGGTTTACCGTGATGTCCTTAGAAAATAGCTCTTTTGCATGTGTGTATGGCTGAAATCAGCCGGCATTGTCTTCTGTTTTATCCAGGGGGAGAAGACAAATGGAAATACGGTGGCCTAGCTAGGGAATGGTGGCTGTCCCTTAGCTACCACTTCCAAGTCCAGAGTAAGTTTTAAGAAGGCATGACTGACTGCAGCCTTGCGTGTGCTCGGGTGCCGTGTCCGTGATTGCACAGCCATGGTAAAAATTGGGTAGCTGCGTTGTCTGAAATGAAATCTCTGACAAGCAGACCTTAAAGAAGCTAGACTGTGTGGGCTCTGTATGGCATCGTGGGTGAGTGAGATGTGGGACAGGATGCTGGGCCTGGGGGAGAGTAAGCAATAAATTAATGGCTATTGAGTCACAGCAGTGTAAATAGCCATCTCATGAAACTATTGTACTGCTTTATAAATAACTATCCTGCTTTATAAATAATCAGCTCTGATTTACACTGCTTTAAAAGCATTGTACATTTAGGATTTGAATTTTGGGGCTGGAGGGATGAAAGAGAGGTAGATGATGATTATTGGCTTTGTTTTTTGAAAATAGAGTTATGTGTATGGGAATTTCCAAAGTTTAGGGTAACGCAAAAAGATTTGCTTTTGGCTAGATAATAAATTAGGAGTCCAGGCAATGTTAGTTGTTTAAGTTATGCTTCCATAACTTTCTGCTGCATTTTGTCTGAATCTGGAGTGCTGATCAGAACAGTCCGTTGTTGCACCACTCATCATTTTGCTCTTGTTTCTATGCATTATAAAATAAAATATGGTCAAGGTGACTTTAATAGTAATAACTTTATGCAGTATAAAATAAGTGATAGTGGAAGTTATGTGAAAATATATAGTTGAGGAAGCTGGTTGTCACCTTCCCTGCCCTGCCCTGCCCTCTTCCCTTCCTACCACCTCATCTTTTGCTCCCTTCTAATATTCTTTATCATCTCCCTTTGCTTTATTTTAACAATTTGTGCTGCTTGTTGGGCCTCTCTCAAAATTGTCATTATTCCTTATTCTTCTCTCTTAGCACACGCTTAGACATTTTATACCGTAAATAATACTTGTCAGGATGTTACGGCTTGTACCAGTTGCTCTTCAAGAAGACCCAGTGTTCACAATTGTTCTCTGAAGAATCTAGCACACTTTTGGGCACTGTGTACAAATAATAGCAGTAGTACTTCCTCATAGTGACTAAGCAAAATGTATTTGGAGATTATACAGACTGGCAGTTACACTCACTGATTACTGGGCTTGCTAATGTTAGTAATGAGTAACATTTCAGAAAACTGCACTAGTGCCGGTGTTCCCGCAGTCAAGAAGTACAAGCAGAATGCGCTGGATGTAGAAAGGCCTGACATAATATGGGGCTGAGATATAGAAAAGCTGATACAGGATTTAGTTAACAAAGGGCCCCAAAATTAGATATTTAACACCAACCAGTATGTGCTTGCTGAAATCTTGTCAAATAGTTCTGCATTTGCAATTCTTTGAAACAAAAAGAAGAAAGCATTTAATTTTACATCTGAAAGACAAGAGTGTGGAACATAATTTATGGTGCTGGGACTGTATCCTAGCAAGCAGTGACAGGGTGAAATTCGTAGGTCTCTGGAGGTGAGGCTAGGGGGCTGAATGGTCCATTCTGGATTTTGTCTGTATGCATCTGTGAGCTGGGTAGCGTCTAAATAACTGAGAATGTCAAATAATTGATTTTTCCATTGAAACAATGGCTTAATTAGTGTATATATTGTAAGTGCAAGAATACACAGAAGTGATAGGTTACTACAGAGCTGATGTAAAATGTGTTTTTACCCCACCAATGAAGTTTTAAAATACTTGCAGCATAGTCAAAGTTCTGTCATAAGGAGGAAAAAGTAATGGTTTGAACTTCGAAATTTAATCCAGTGGAATGTGAAATTAGTCATGTATATAAATGTTGTTTCTATCTGTAAGGTAGACTCGACAGTCTTGGGAATTTTCTCCAGCTGAATGCCACCTCTCACCCCTCTGCGTTACTGGCTTCCTTAAAGCTTTACTGCTGTCTTTGCAGTCATTCAGAATGCTATGAAAGTTTCTAAGTAAGTGCATTAGGGCTACCTTTTCCAAGAAGGATTATTTTTTCTGTGTTGCTGTCTTTCCTTGTTCCTCGATATCATCTCTGATGGCTTTTTTGACAGAAACTTGTGGCGATAAAACCGAAAAGAACACAAGAAATGATGAGTTATGATCTCTTCTATACTTGTTTGACTGCAACAGACATTACACCTCAACAATGAGGTCTGAGGTGGGGATGGTTTTTTGAGTTAAGATTAGATCATGTGGGCTGTCTTAATCATACGTTTTAATATATCATGGTTAGTAGCTACAAGTTATCATAGACAACCTCATCTCCTTAAAAGAGAGCAACAGTGAGTCTTCTTAATTTAGACTCATAAGCAGGAAGAATCTTTTTAAATACAAATTGTTTAAAAATGGCACTCAAACCCAGATGTCTTTCAGACAAATTAATTCATATTATAAATATCAAGTTCAAATCAAACCACATTGTTTTCAACGCTTACTGAGTTTAGATTTTGCCTGTTTTGCAGCACTATGTGGTGTAACAGAAGGAATTGTTATGTCCTTGAAGTATAACTGTCTGTTGAAGGTCTATTATAGTTTGTTTGTAAGAACAGTTTACATCTAATCTGATAGTGCGTTTGTAAACTCAGTAAATTCCAGTAACTGCATCTCATGATTTGTTAACTTCTGATGATACAATGAAACTGCAGAATCAGTGCAGCGCTGAAAAGCTGCTTCTGCATGAGATGTTGTGACTGTTTCCTCATGTTGTTTCTCCAAGGTATTGTCTTGAGGCTGCAAAGGGATCACTCAGGACTGAGATTATAAGAGTTAATGTAACAGTACAAGAGTGTGTAGGGGAGTAGTAGTGCATTTAAGAAGTTAATACATACCATTTTGGGAGATTGAGAGTTCAAAGTAGTTTATACTGTTCTCTGCTGTTTTCATTGAAGGTGGAAGACAGTTCTTTTATAGTCTTGATTTCAAATATCAGCTGTCATCACGTTTCTTTGCCTAAATGTATTTGCAGTGATCTTAGATGCATTTCAATAAGCTGAAATTAAATTAATGCATTTTGATAGGGGAGGAGTTTATAATAGTATACTTTGTGTATCTTTTGGAGTTCTGAAGTTTTAATGTGAGGGACTAAATAATATCTTTGATTCAGACCTTAAACTCTTTTATTAAAACCATAGTGAGATATCGTGTTTGTTCTAGCAGAAGTTAGAGAGAGCTGAACTCATGCTTCAAAATGTCTGAGTGCTTCTCTTTAAAAAAGTCACGAAGAAAATCTTTAAACTTTAGGTAAAACATAAAATAGTTTTTCGTTTTTACGGTCTCTGTGGGGTTGGTTCTTTCTTAAATCTCATATGAAGTTGTTTAAATACTTCCTGATTACCTATTCTATCTTTATTTAACTTTAATATTTTTAAGGTGAGTGGTTTCTTATAGCAAATATTATATTGTATTTGTACAAAGAGTATCCCACAGATCATATAGCATTATTAGGTATTTGATACAACGTGGCATTTTGGTTCTATGTATTTGTGAGGGCAGTCTTTCTTTAGAATGTGTATTATCTTAAGCATATGAAGGACATTAAATGTTTTGACCTTTAAATAAAATTGTGAGTTAGAAGCAGTCAGCCATTTTTGGAAAATATTTTGCAACCATCTTTCATGTAACTTTTCAGAAATGAGTATTCCAGTGTGTTAGCAAGAAATTTTTCTCCATATCGTGTTACTCCAACTCTTGGTGCATTTTTAGCTTTTTCTCTTTACAGAAAGGATGAGTGAGAAGCAATGCTTTAAAAACTGTTTGAAACCCAGATAACACACAGAATAATACAAAATAGGGCTAGTTGGGTTCTCAAGAGGTCTTCCAATTCATCCTCTGCCTCGAGGTATGAGCAACTGTAAGATAGCAATTCCTGACACTTATTTGTCTAATCTAGTGATTCCCAACTGTGAGGGCCCACGTAGCCAGTGAAATAAATAGGCTTCATGGCCAAGGCAAGGGCACATAACGATCAATACAGAGAATTTGAGCTAATCAATCAGCTCTGCAAGAGCTGTGCTGAGTACATAGAGGATGAGGTGTGGGCCAAATAGAACTTAGGGTAAAACTCTTGGATCCGTGGTAACACTTTCACATTTATTTCAAATGATAGTTTACTACTGACAGGTATGGGAACAACAAATCCAACTATGGACCTAACCAGGGATGGAGATTCCTTGAACTCTCTAGGTAATTTGTCTCAGTTACTGAGTCATTATCCTTACCATTAGATTTTTTTCCTCTACTGCTAAACCTAAATCTCTTTCCTGCCATTTACTTACTTACTCTGTCCTCGATGGAAATGCAGAGCAATCTGTTACTTTTCTGTTTGCAGCAACCTTTTATATATTTCACAAATGTGATCATTTCTTGTCCTGTAGATTCTCATCAACTCCTTTCTGTAGACTCAACAGGTCATATTTTCTAGACTTTTGGCCATTCTTTTTGCTGCTTTATGTACTTTCTAAGTGTTCTTTTTTGAAATACGTTGTCCAAAACTAGACATGGTATTTCAAACAAAAGTGTATGAGGAGAGCACGAGGATAACACCAGGTGTCTTGCACAGAACATTTTCCTTGTACAGCCAGCGTTATGTGTGTTTCTGTTTTTTGTTGTGATGTAGCATTATGGACTCATGGTCAGCTTCTGATCTACTATACCTTCAACATGCTTTTCTGCAGAACCGCTGTTGAATCAATCATTCCTCATTTTGTATTTGGAAGTGATTACCTCAGCTATGCATAGTGTATCTCTTCATCTCTGTTGAGTTGTATTCTGTCTGTATCAGATGCCTTTTATGAATTTTGCATTAGAATGCTTAAAAAAATGCACAAACAGCCCTTGGAGCAGGAATGAGGATTTGCCTCTAGAGAGTATTGTAATCACAGAGCTATTTAGACTTTCTCTTGCTTGACCATACATTCACGTTCCTGACTGCACGGTTGCACAACTTCACTGGTAGGATGCAGAATAACCTTACTTCAGTTTTGCCCATAGCTTGCTTATTAGGAAAGGGAGAGCTATGTTCAAATCTCCTCAAGCTGAGAAGAGTCTACAACACAGGTCTTGTACCTCCTTGGAAAGACATAACTGCTACACTATTGTAAGGGAAACAGTTGCATCCTCTGCTATATTTATTCAGTCTGTGGAAGCTGTTGGCTGACTTAGAACAAATTTCACAAAAAAGTTGAGGTCCCATGGATGTTTACATACTAAAGGTCTAATGAAAATAACTACATGAGTAGTGGAAAGGGATTGTCCACACTCCTGACTGTGGAAACTGCTCACACCATATTACATACCAAGGAGTCCTTATAGGGGAGAAACAACCATAGACATCAAAATAAAGTAATCATGAGCTGTGAGTCCTCATGAAATCAGACTTCTCTAGAGTCAGCACTCATAGCACTGCTTCGTTAATGAAAATGATTGCCTCAGTTTTGGTATCTTTTTAATTCCCATGTTACAACATTTTGAGCTTGAGTTAAGAATTGAGTCCAGAGAGTCTCTGGGATTCTTCTGACCAGATATGAGTATCTACAGTGTAAGACATCTACATCTGAAATTGCTTAGATTCAATTTAAAGCAAATGGAAATAAAGAGGTGCCTTTAGGATGTAATCCATCTCATCTTAAATTAGACATTTCAAATAGACCAGATGAATTGCAGACCCCCTTTCTGGCTATGGACTTTAAAAAGAAGATAGAATGAATGTGTCAGATGTAGAGGTCTACCTTGTAGACATCTTGAGCTAGGTAAATTCAATCTCACGCTCAGATTTCTGCCTTTGAGAGTAACTCTTCACTATTTTGTCTTAGAAGAATGCCATAGCCACTTCCGCTACTGGCACTGACTTTTGTAGTTCTCCAGATTTCTTTAGAAGCTTGTTTGTCAATCTGCATCTTTTGCTTGTATTTCAATCAATTATTAATTAGGGCATGCTCATTTATCCATATCTTTACTATTTGAGACTCACTGCTGGGAACCTGAGTATGTTTTCCTTCTAGTCCAAGGTTATTCTTAGGGTTGGGTATATCTTTTTATACTGAATTCAGAAAACCTTAGAGAATGAGATCTAAAAAAGGACCTTGGAATAGAAGATCTTTCCAGCATGTGGGATTAAGCACATCTATCAACAAAAGTACATGGCAAAGAAAATCTTCACATGCCATTCACCAATAAGAATGATTAGTGGATATTTTAAGCCAGAAGATAGAACTTCTTAGCTAAAGCTCGTCTGATTGCTAGATGAGAAGTTACAAACACAGGATTTGTCTACTACCTGTGCACTTAAAACAGTGTAACATTAAGACCCTAAGAAAACTCTGTAAACTCAGTTTAAATTGATAATGCCTTTCCATAATTCATGCACTCTTTTGCCATGTATCAACAGAAGTTAGAGAGATTTCAACATATGCTTTGAATATCTTCTATGCTTCGAACGTCTTCCTTTCTGCCAGTTAGCCATTGGTTTAACAACATTTGCTTAGCTACTGTATATTTACAAGTTGATAAGTCACTTTTGATAGTAGTCTGTTAAAAACATACTGTTGAATTGCTTTGCATTTTGAATTCAGCACTTCCTTGCTTTAAAAGCCTGGATAAACAGGTATCTGCGGAAGATGTGTGGTACAGAAATCAAATACATTTTTGCTGAATCAGGCCTTAAGGTAGTTTGGGAACACGGGTTTTGATTCAGCATGCTTTCATTAATTTGGTTAGTCATTGCAATTATGATTAATTTAATTCTATGTAAATGACTGCTGCACAGTAAGTCACAGCTGAACCATGTACTATCTAACAGCTAGAAAAATAGCATCACTGACACCTTTAGAAGGCTGAGGATTATTCTTTTATTGAACACGTGTTTTGTACTGAAGTTAAAATGCTGCAGGAAAATCTTACTTTTTATCAAAGTAC
Organism: Steatornis caripensis; assembly: GCA_013398225.1. Classification (NCBI taxonomy): domain Eukaryota; kingdom Metazoa; phylum Chordata; class Aves; order Caprimulgiformes; family Steatornithidae; genus Steatornis; species Steatornis caripensis. The sequence continues at coordinate 21,086 of VZSC01003868.1, forward strand.
TTGTAGGATTACAGATACAAAATATTGCAGCAAACAATATGAACTATTTAAAAATAAGAACTTAGTTTTAATTTATGAGTTGAATGAAGCTTCTTGTTCTGATTTTTAATAGCTTATTGGCTTTTTGGATTGGTTGTGAAATTATGCCTGTGGATGCTTTGCCGATTTACATATAAGTTGTGGGTTTGAGGAGGTAAATTTAACTACATGGGAAGTATTGCTCAGTTACTTCCATACTAACATATATCACATTAGAAGCCATTTCAAATGAAGCAGTAATTTTAATTATTCTGCTGAACTTTCTTTTTAAAAATTGTGCCTTCCGTGTTTACAAGTATGTATCAGAAAATCCAAATATATTTTTTCATGCTCTGTTTATGGTTCATCTGAAAAAATGTTGTAGAGGGTGCTGTGAAGTCACTGAGCTAAGAAAAAGTACTTTAAGGGTAGAGTACAGAGAAAGTACTTGGTATTTTGAAGTGCTGAATTCTTCTGTTTGCTTGGTATCTGAACGTGCAGGTGCCCAAAGATGAATGAAATTTAATGGGCTATAGCTGAGCACTGATGTACTTTTATATATTTTGAATTTATTTAGGCATGTTTTGAAGATAAGTGTTTTTAGCTACTTTGTAGTGTTTATATGAACATTTCTTCCGCAGAATTTACTTAGTGTTCTTGTCTCAAATTTGGTCTGAGTCATATATTTGAATACTCTTTATAACACAGATATTGTCTTGTATAAAATAAGCTTGTATTTGGAGAAAGGCAAAATAAACATTTAGTTAGATTTTTAACTATTAGTATGAACTGTCATGTTTGTTCTGCACAAACAAGAGTGATGATAATTGTAGAATTAGGCCGTGATCACACTGACACTTGTGCCCCAACTTAACTTCTGAGCCATAAATGAGTATTTCTTAACTCAGTAGGATCAGTTATTTACAAGTAAGAGATTAATTAATTAAAAGGAATATGAGTTAAAATAATGCCTTTGTTTAGATTTTATAATTTTGCCTAATAATACTTTAAAATAATAATAAAAAGCATTTGCTGAAACTGGGGTTTCACTATGGAAGTCAAGTCATGGTTCAACAATCATTTTGGTGTTTTTTTTTTTTTGAGTTTTTAACAATTGTGCATGTAAAGAATACACAATGTGCTTTGCAAATTACCATGTTTAGTCTTTTAATAAGAAAGGATTTCCTGGAAGTTTACCAGTAAGATTCATTAGTTCAGTGGGTCATTAAATGAGTAAAAGCACCGTTGTATATTTTTTGTTGTTATTATTGAAATAATTGAGTGATATAGTCCTGATTTTATTCTTAGGTTAAATAAGAAAGAGTAGTTTAGAATTGGTAGCATTTTTTGTCACTCTTTATAACGGCAAGGTTTTTCTTTGACAAGAGCTTAGGAGTGTTTTATTATAGTAATCCAAGAAAAAATTGTCTTTCAAAGGGACTGCTGTTCCTAACACAAGTAAGACTAAGCACTTCCTTACTAATGATGACCTATTTTAAAACAGCTCCTGCCTCCCACTGACGTGGCTGGGTGTTCAGTAAAGCTGCCCACAAGAAAGATGGTGGCTTGTGTTAAAAGAAAGTAACTGCCATTAAATATCTTCTATCTATCTTGAACATAACTTTTATTCAGTATTTGTAAACTTACTGAATGGTATTCCAATGATGTGGAAGGAGGTTTATATGAGAACTCTACTGTGCATTTCTATTGCTTAATATGTTTGGTAATAATTAGTATCTTTTTTAGGGATGGTTTGAACATCTGCGTAATAGTTTTTATATTTACATTACTGAAACATATTCTCACCTCAGTTTCAATTTAATAAAGTTTTTCATCAAAAAATTATCTGTGTGTGAAACAAAGCGAGAAAAGGATTGTTACTGAACTCTTGCCCATCAACCAAATTATTCTTTGTCTTTTAATTCATAATTAGGTTCCTATTTCCATAATACATGAAAACTCACATAAGAATTTATACACACACTTGTAATCTACTAGATTCATGACTAATAATTATGTCACTGATTTTTCAGTATGGACTAAGTATTTATATTGGGTTTATGTGTCCAGATGTTGGGGGGCTGCTGCAGGGATGTCTTTGTGAGAACTGGTTTCAGCCAGCTCCAGAAGGGACTCACCACTGGCCAAAGCTGAGCCCATCAGCAACACTGGTACCGTCTCTGTGATAAGGTATTTAAGAAAAGATAAAAAGTGCTGTGTAGCAGCTGTGTGAGAGAGGAGAAAAGTGTGGGAGAAAAAACTCAGCAGACACCAAGGTCGGTGCAGAAGGAGGGGGAGAATGTGTTCCAGGCACCTGAGCAGAGATTTCCCTGCAGAAACATGGTGCAGACCATGGTGAGGCAGGCTGTGCCCCTGCAGCCCATGGAGGGCCATGGTGGAGCAGATCTTCACCTGCAGCCCGTGGAGGACCCCACACCAGAGCAGGTCGATGCCCAAAGGAGGCTGTGACCACATGGGAAACCCACACTGGAGCAGGCTTCTGGCAGGAGCTGTGGCCCCGTGGAGAGAGGAGCCCACGCTGGAGCAGGTTTGCTGGCAGGGCTTGTGTCCCCTCGGGGGACCCACACAGAGCAGTCTGTTCCTGGAGGGCTGCCCCCGTGGGAGGCATCCATGCTGGAGCAGTTCGTGAAGAACTGCAGCCCATGGGAAGGACTCACATTGGAGAAGTTCATGGAGGACTGTCTGCCGTGGGAGGGACACCGTGCTGGAGCAGGAGAAATGTGTGAGGAGGAAGAAGCAGCAGAGACAAAGTGTTATAGACTGAACACAACCCCCATTCCCCATCCACCTGTACTGCTTGGGGTTGGAGGCAGAAGATTCAGGAGTGAAGCTGAGCTTGGGAAGAAGGAAAAGATGGAGGGAAGGTGGTTTTAGTTTGTTTTCATGTCCACAGTCCTACTCGGTTATTCATTGGCAGTAATTTAAATTAATCTTCCCCACATGAAGTCTGTTTTGTCCATGATGATAACTGGTGAGTGATTTCCCAGTCCTTATCTCGGTCCACAAACTTTTCCATCTTATTTTCTGCCTTGTCCTGCTGAGGAAGGGGAGTGACAGAGTGGCTGGATGGGTGTGTGGCAGCCGGCCAGGGTCAACCCACCACAGTATTTTGCAAATATATTTAGGAAGGCTAACTTGAGCCTAGTGACACCACTCTTCCTGGGTTCCCTGCAGAATCAACACAGCAAGAGAAAGAGAGACTTCTCCAGAAGGTATTTCTGAGGGGCTAAATTCAGCTCTGGAGCCCTGGGTAGTTTTCTGCTGTCAGTGCAGCACAGACAGCTCCACCGCCAGCCCAGCTGCTCTTTCCTGCCTCCATGAAACCAGCATGGCCGGGGTGCAAGTGTCTGCTGAGTTGCCTAGTGAAACTGCTTCAGGGAAGTTAAGCTGATGAAAAACATTTTCCCCTTTGCCATTTTGGCAGAGCGTTTTTTTAATCTGCAAAAAGGAACTGATCCAGTTTACTGTACAGTCCCACAAGCAGCTGAGCTAGCACAACTGAGGGGCTGGGAGAGATTAGCTACAGTACTTTTGGAGTTTCTGGGAGCAATGGACTTATTTCACTGTTATTTCCACAGTCTACAATAACCCGTCATGGTGCAGTCATTGAGAAGAGCAGCAGTCAACACTAACAAAACAATTTCTGGTTTTGAAGGTGCCGTGTAAGGTATATGAGTGGATGCAGGCAAAATTAGTGTTCAGAGCTTTCTCATGAAGAAAACAAAGAAAATGCTCATAAAATTTTGCTGTTGAATAACTGGAGGTGGAAGACCATTGCCGGTGTTAGTTCAGAGAGAACTAAGTTTTGTGTCTCTATATCAAACAGCGTATGCAGGTTTTTTTCTCAGACACTTTTAAAACTCTGATTTTCTGACATAACCGAGTAAGTTTGTTCAGCTCATAGAACGCGGAAAGAAAGGAGAGAGGAAGTACCTTAGATGAAGCTGGCTAAGTGAATGGGGTCTAGAAAGCTGTGTTGCATTTTCAGTGTGATCTGGGACATAAATAATGAAAGATATGTAACAAAGGTCCTAGTTGTAATTGCTGCATGCACAAACTTTTGTCTTTTCACAGGTGGTCAGACACTCTTTTTATTGTGTGAAACAATGGGAGTATTTCAGGTTTTGTATGGAGACGAGATCTGATTGTTCAAATTACGTGATGGCTTTGGCACTGTTTGTTTGCAATTTACTTGAAATATAGACTACATGGATATTTTAAAAAAGACGACATCTAAATAATTTTGTTGTTATTTATTCTGTTGTTAAAACGTAATTTTAAACAGGGAATCCTGTAGATGACAACAATTATGATTGATTGAATTTCAATATGCTAGGGTCATGAACTCACAAACTACTGCAGGTTTGTAGGATTACTCAGAGAAACACAAAGTGTGAATTTACCATTGCTACTGTCTATGCCAACACGTAAGAAAAAGAGAGACCTTGCATCAAATAATTTTATTTTTTTCTAATCGTAATAAAAGTTATTGATTCTGCTGAGTTATAGACCTGCAGATTGACTTGTGCATCTGATATGTAGCCTACTGACTTAATTGAATTTTTTGAAAAAAATCACTGTTTAAGAAATGTATCAATTAAAAGTATTACTATGCTAGTAGCAATTTTCTGAGTGCCTAGCTAGCCATCTTCTTTTTAAGCAATGCTATATTTAGAGAGACATTTCATTCATTCAGAAGAGAGATAAATCTAACAGGACTAGGACTATTATGTGGGACTATTAAATATTCACATATTTTATACAGCTTGGTTGCTAATATTAGCCCAGTATTCATTAGGAGCTACATTCTACTATTGGTTAGAAAATTTTTATTTTATTTTTTTCTCTTGGATTGCTAGAACAGTCACCTTTGATTTATATTTTATTGAAAAATACAGCAGCTGTCCTCTTTCTTACTCTTCCCCTCTAGGATGCTGGTAAAAATTACAACAGAAGCAATATTTTGACATGTTAACATGTGTTATACCCCTAAATGAGTGTGATGGTCCTCCTTTCAGAATCAAAGCCCACTCCTCTGGAATGGTTTGCTTCCCCAAAATATGAATAAATCATACATTTTAAAATGGTCATATTCAGTCAGAAGCCAGCAATTTTATTAAAACTAACTTTCTTTTGGACTTTTTCTTAATATAAATATAAGACACAAATTTCTGGAGGGTATAGCAGGCTTTTACTTTTTCACAGGTTAATATTCAGACTGTCTCAGTGGCTGGTTCAACAAATGCCCACTGTCTGACTGGATCACAGTGACTCCGTTCCTGGTTTGTACTACTGGCTTGAATGCCTGTGTTATTGTGAAACGAAATACTAAAAGTTCTTTCCTCCTCATGCTGTATGTAAAGAAGATGCACTCTTATGAGATGTCTCTCTGTAGAAAATGAGGAAGGAACTTCAATAGAGATCTGTCTGAGATTATAATGAGAGTATTCTGAAAAATGGAACATATTATGGAAGGCATCTTCATCTTAAACAAGACCTTTTTTCCATCCAAGAAATGATATATTTCTTCCAGTGCTCCAGATGTCTTTTAAATTATATCAGTGCTAGTTTAATATTTTTGATTTTACATACATTTAGGTTATACAAGATAGGATTTTCCAATTTTTATAAGTTTATATCCATTTTATATATAAAAACATTGTAGGACAAGACCGTTTAAGTCTGTCAGTCCTATAGATTTTAATACAGACTAATTTTAAATGATACGCTTTCCCCAACTCATTTTTAATGGATGCAGCTTGTGAGAAAGTATTTGGGTTAGGCCACATCCCTTGAAAATAAAACACTTTATCGCTTTTTTGTGATGCTTTCCTGAAAATTTTGGTTTTATAATAAAATGATTGAGCCTGATTTTGGTTTAACTTGCATTCTTTTATTCTGTTATAAGTCTACTGATGTCATTAGATCACTTCTGATCTAATCTTATTGTCAAAGAAAAAAATTAGGCTCACTATTCCTCATCATTTATGTCGAAACCTATAATGGCCATGCGGGGGTGAGAGACTGCAGGCAGCCTCGCTCCTCTCCTGTAGAATTTAAGCAATGAATTTGTAGTTCCTGAACTGGCATTGCTGCCTGTGGAAGAGCAGAGAGGACGGCAATCTGAAGTGAGGTGTAGTGCCCATCCCGGAGAAATCTTGAAGCAAATAAAAACTCATTCTTTCACATTGGAATTCTATTCTTTAGTCTTGCAAGACTTCTACTGTTCTCGCTTGATGTTGTGAGCTATTCATATACCTATGGTATTGTCATAATTACTGTACAGACTTCCAAATTTTCTGAGATGTACTGTTAATACTGCTTGAGCTGGAGGGGTGTGTATTGAAAACACGGATTGTAGATTGGCTGCCAATATTTTGCTGATGTCCTTATTATTCTTACACAGTAAGGTGTTTTCTGGTAATTTCGTCAAAGATTGATGATGTTTTCCCTTCTTAGAAGTGGAAAAACCATCATAATGTCTAGTGTTCTGCTAGATGTAGGTAAGTAGATAAAATCTGTAAAATACATACAGAAAAGTGAGACAATTTGCCCAGCACGCCCTGGTAAGAGAATAAAATGACAGTTATCCATTATAAGTATTGAAATTAATCGAGCTGTTAAAAATAAACTTGTGAAGTCGTGAAGAAGTTAGCAAGCCTTGTAGTGTCAGCACTTCTTGTGTACGCTGTTGCTTCTGGAGTTTTTTCCTTTCTATTTTTTTTTGGTCTTCAACACTTCGTTAGTCTCACACATCTTTGGCTACTCTGCTACCTCCAGATACTTTTGTGTAACGTCAGTTTGTGGAATATGCTCAGTATAAAGGTTAGGATTTTAGTAAACAGTGAAACTAGTGTACATTCCACAAACATGATGAAGCTTTGGGGTTAAAGTTCAAGAATAATCACATGTGTAGCAAGTATTGTGCTTACAGTAATGAAAAGTAAGGGAGCTAAAGGAAATTGCAACTTGATATCTACACTTATGACATCATCTTGTGTATAGATACAGATTTAGGTTTTTATTTGTTTGCAGTAGATAAAGGGAGGACAATAGGGCTTTCAGTGGTTCTTGTTCTCTTTTTTACAGCTGGTAAACCAGCCTTTTAGAGCATGCTTGCTATTTGAGTTACTTGAATCAGTTTTTATGCAATTTTCTCTGGAGTCTAAAAATATTTGAAGAATAATTTTGATTTAAAGCTAAAAGAAAGCTATTTAATTAGTAAAGCACAAAGTAGAAATTATGCGTGCAGTTGATACTAAAAATTTAAAATGTCCTCTGTAGGCGTGTATATATAATTTTTACGAAAAATGTGAATTATTTTTGAAAAATAAGCAATAACAAGTCAGTATCTTTTAGAGGCTCGTTAAGAAAATCTGATTGAAAGTTTTTCACTGTCTGTGTTACACTATAAAACACTTTAGCACTATTTTATCTGTAGTAGATAATACACAGAAACAGTTATCTCATTGTCTTGAATTATCTTTGTCCCGATACCTCTTTTTGGTGGCAAATCCCTATGTGTCTGTTGCTAAAGGAATACATCTTCATGGGTGCTAACAAAATTAACTCCTGTCTGTAGTTAAATTTATCCGGTTTAGTCAAGTAAGAATCAAAGTACAGAAATTTGAAAAGGACATATTTAATGAATGTTATTTCTAACAGTTGACGTTTGATAGCTGAAGGTTTTTTTTGCACTGTCAGCTGCACCATTTCAAACTGAAGTGCTGTTTTCAATTTGCTTGTGACAGACAGCCGTGCCAGTCAAAATGCAAGAGCCTGGATGCTATCAGTCTCCGTTCATTTGCTTAGTCACTTTCCTGCTTTGCTACAACCTACTTGTGCTCTCTCAATCTGCCAGACACGCTTAAAGGAAGTTGTAGTCTACATTTCTACACTATTTTTGTTTTCCCACGTTTCCTTGTTTTAATAAGCTGTTTTATTCAGTTTTAGTTAGAGCAGATTGATCTACATTCTTCAGAGGACGGATAGGCTGAGTCAAGGCGCCTGTACGAACGACACCAAAATGCTGAACATACAGTGAAATCACCCAGCCCTGTTTCTGACTGTGCTGAAGAGGGGTACAAAGCTCTTTTCAGGGCCAGGAAGGAGGCCTGCTACTCTGCATCTCCAGCAGCTATGTGGGTGTTTCCTGGGCAGAGGTGGGGAGGGTGTTGACCTTAACATTTGTTAGCAAGTTTTGGGATTGTCTGTGTTCTCACAAAGAAGGAAGTGATTAGAAACAAGAACAAATCTGACTTAGATTTTGCACTCCCAAAATACATTTTCATGGCCTTGAACAAATGTTGGCCATGAAGCAGCACAAGTAGGTTTTGTTCCTTTCTCTGGGCTTCTAGTAAAAATAGAGCAAACGCGCATCATCCACGAGACTCATATCTTAGTGTGTTCATCTTTGTCTCTCTTTCCGCTTCTGTTACTCTCTGTCCTTGAGGAAGGATGTCATTATTGCAGAAAGTTTTCAATGGGAAGGTGGGCCATTCATTTTAAGGGGCATAGGAATTTGAGCTCAGTCTAGTAGTTGAAAATAAGTTGTTGCAAAACTTGTGTTCCAAATTGAGAATGCAATTCTTGATACTGAGAATCCAAGAATTTCTCAGAATACATTCCCTGATATCTGCAGCTTGGCACGTTCCCCAGTTCTCTGGATCCAGATAACGCAACTCAACTTCGAGGTTTTACTCCATACAGAACAAAATTAAAGTGCGTACCGATTCTCTTCAGTTCCCCCATGTCCCAGTTTCCACAAAAAGGAAGCATCTTTGTGTGCATCAGGTGGGAGCTATGGCATACTACAAAAAATAGCTGGTTTGAATGATTCAGAGGTGAGGATATCTGGGTCCCGATGCACAGCGAAAGATTTGTTTAGTTTCATCCTAGGTCCTCTCCTGAATTCTGTTACCTGCAGTGTGCATTGCACTCTCTGTCTAGTATAGCAGTAGCTATAGCAGCAAAATCTGTAGTTTGCCCTGCAGTGATGTTTTTAACGACAGAGTGTGTGATGAGGTGTGTTCTCTCAGGTTGTTCTTGTTTGACAGGGAGGCTGCTGAATTTTGTACAAGTCGTGTTTTCTCATCCTTGCTGGAAAAAGTTGAAGTACTCTGATCAGGAAGTGATTAAAGCATGAATCAGAGCGACAGTGTCCTCATTTGGAAGGAAAAAAGTGCAGCCTCCTGGACACTTACAGGTTTAAAAACACTCTTTGCCATCAGTACAACTATGCCTCCAGGAGAAATGAAGAATCCAGTATGACCCCATGACTGTGCACTTGATAATCATTTCACTCTTAATAATCTAATCCGTCCATTGTAATGAAGCAATTAGCTTGCTGTGCCCCTAGCTGTAGTCTAATAGTGAATAATGGCATTTATTCTTATTTTAACAGTTTTACTGTTGAATACTGTTAGGTGGGGTTTATGTGACCTGTCCTTTCAGGCCTTGTACGCAGTACAAAAAATTTTTTTATAAGTCAGGCTGTCTGTTGTGAGGACACTTATGATCGATGAATTTAGCTCACTGCCATAAATTTCTTTGGGTCAGAAATAAAGGCAATATAACATTGGAGGCAAAAAAAGGCGAAAAAAAGGGCAAGGAAAAGAGAAACCACAGCACTAAATCTGGCTGCTATTAGTTCATTTGGTTTCATTTGAAGTGATCAAAGAAGTGATCTGTGACAAAGTGTTACTCATTCCTGATCTTGTCAGTGAGCCTCAGAATCTTCCTGTATTTTTCAGTTTCTTTTATGGTGTAACACTCTTTCAATATAGGTTATCTTTGTAGGGCTCTTAGTTTAAAACGGGAGCAATAATTCCTTGTATATTTTTAAATGGGATAAGGGAAAGATTTTATTTGATGTGTAATATTTATGGTCAGAGTAAGTTTATTTTGACTTTGCCAAAATTGGGTAGCACTTGTTTTCTTTCTTTATCCACTGTCACTCGTTCAGACTTCTTTTCACTCTCTCCCCTTTTTTTTTCTCTGCAGTGCTTATTCCTTGCAGGAGCTTTCCATGACACAGGCGGGTTTTGTCCAGTGCAACCGTTACTCTGCTCCTACAATGACTTCTTCCTGTGTAGGAGTGGCGTGCCGTTTCAGACATGGCATTCAGGAAATGTGAGGAGAAGGCAGGCAGGAGGAAGTGTGTCTGGTTTTGTTCAGTGTAACTGCTGAAAGGCAGATCCAGGTGCAAAGCGACATTAGGAAGTTCTTGCGGGAAGAAAGCACCTTTTTTGTGTGTCGAGTTTTCAAGGTTTTATTTAACGTTTTATTTACTTTACAACTCTGCCAATAGAATTTCCTACTGCAGTATATTGTATAGAAGTACTACAACCGTGTAAGTTCTTGTGGGCCCCTTGGCTTGTTTTCGTATCCTCAGTAAGGACTGGGGGTACCACAAGGCTTCAGTAGACCTTCTAAACTTTTTGTTGTGATTTGCGTGTTCACTGAGGTAATGAAAAAAATATTTTCAATTTTTGTCAGGATTTTTTTGTGACAGAACTTTCCATGTGCTGCTAGAAGCCAGACAAGTTTTGATATCTGCTGGTATCTGCTGGATTCTGCTGGTAGAAACCAGAACTTCTGCCAGCTCCTCTCCCCAGCTCCTTGGCAGCCTCGCTGGCAGGCTGGTGGGAAGCTGTATTCTGCATCCTTTGAGTCGCTCAGTCCCCAGTTCTTCAGTAAGAGAGACAGCTGGGGCTTCCAGGACCCTTAGTTCTGGGCCGCATGTCAGGTGGCTTGTTGCAAAACCCAGGCTCCTGATTAAACTGGGTCAAAGAAAGTAATTCCATTTTGTGGAAAATTTCTGAATTTTTGGTGTTCATTCTTCCATAAAACAAAATCACTGCTAGGTTTGAACCTTGTCTCTTCCTTTCCTTATGTGGATTTTTGTTGTTCTCCTTTCTGGATTTTTTTGGTATCTCGAATGTAACTCCTTTCTCCCTTTTCCCTTTCTCGCCTCAGTTACAGAAAATTGTTACAGAACGATGTTTATGCCTTAAGAGTGCTCTCACAAATACCACTGAAAGTATTGAATTGTTAAGAATGTGTGATCTGATCTGTTTCTTGGGTAAGAAAAGCAAGTCAGCCCAGCTAATCTGTACAGTGAGAGATTATTATTAACTCTGACTACTTCTCTGCAGTCTCCCAGCTAACTACTGAAACTACATAAACCAACACATTTTTCACCCAGAATGGGCATATGATGTTGGACTGTTTTTGTTCTAGTTATCTGTTTGATTGCTAAACCTCTGCTGTAAAAACCCCATGATTATCTATACTCTGAAGTGCTTAAATATTCTTTTCTGTGTATTCAACACAGCCAAAAAACAAAATGTACTTCTAATTATTGTTATCACTTAACAAATAGCCTTCTGTTGTCTCATTTAGAACAAGATCTTGTTTAACTCCTCAGAAAACTAAATTAGTCCCATTCTTAGAGAAGAATAGATAACAAATTGAATTGCCTACCTTTCCCTATTCTTCCTGATCTAATTTATACTGTGAGCATTTGGGGGCAGCTCACATGAGTTTTTGTGGTTTTAGAAGTGCGTGTCTACTCTGGATTGTGCTAAAATATGTGGCAACTATTTGCCTTTCTACAGTTGTTTTTTTTTTAAATGTAACTGTGATTGGCATTCCCCAAAGGAACTGCTCTTAAATATGCCTCTTTGCTTACATTAATTTTTGGACAACCCAGAAGAGAGCTCATGCTGAGAACATACAAAGAGATAACAATAAACATTTATACGTGAAACGGGAGAATAGTAACTAACACCTAGAACTAACACTAATTTCAACCTTAAATTTCTTTGAAGGCTGCATCTTTGTTAATAATTTTCTTTAAATATACTTGGAACTATTTAGTCAGACGCACGATGGATTTTTGTTTCTTGTTCCATTTATCACCAGGTATTAGTGAAAGAGGTTAAGATAAAAAGTAAGCACTATTTCACAATTTCACCTATTTCTTTAGGGTTTTTTTTTTTTTTGCTCACTGTAGCTGTCAGAAGTTGAAAAATTTTGGAACAGTTTTCTAAAAAAGGTTGGGGCCTGAGAATAGCTGCCTTCTGTTTCCTGGTTTATAGCTTCCTCCACCATCTGAAATTCACGTCGGGCTCTTCTCCCAGGACTGCTTTACTGGCACACTTCCACAGGCTCAGACAGCTGCCCTCTTAGTCAGGGGTCAATCTCTGAAAGAAGAACAGGTAGCTGCACGAGGAGAGGCAAGAGAATAATGTCTGAGCTATTTACAGATAAACAGCTTGGAGGAAAATGCAATTTCTCCTGTACTGTCTTTGGACTGTGCTCCAAACGATGAAGAGCGAGTGTCCTAGTCAGAAAAGTATTTTGGAAGATGCTGATTTATACTAGCTGAGGACGTGGTCTTAGACCTTTGTCGTAAGGCTAAATTACAGTCTACTCTCACTTCCCACACTGGCATTGAGGAAATTATCACTACATCCTAAGAAAAAGTGGAAGATTTTATTTTCATATTTTCTCCTGTGTTCGTTTAGCATTCCAAATGAAAAAAGCTTCAAGTTTGACTTGTGGGTGAACCAAATTGCTCATCTGTACTTGGGAGAATATAATGTTTTGTGGCCTGTTTTTCCAGAATTATGTTTATTCCTTGTTTCAGGCTACACATGCAAATCTGTGTGAAAACATGGAGTGCTATGGTTCTGTTGCTGTTGATAAAATAGGAAATAAGAACAAATTTGCCAAGACTGTTTCTTGCAGATGGACAGACATTTTCTTGAAAAAGTTGTTTGTTTTTTTCTGAAGATCCTTGAAACTGAGGATGAATTTTTTATTAGCTTAGAAACAATTTGTGATGTGGTGATCAGCTTTGATGTTCTGAAAGTTTTTGGCTTCAGTCTCTGTACCTGATATCCATGCCAAACTGAAAACATATGAAGAAATTTGGATCAAACCGGGCTTTTCAGCTTTTAGCTTGATACTTTATTCCCAGCTTGAACTCCTTGCTCATTCTAAACAAGATTTGGACTTTCTGGGGAGGGTTATGTGCCTGGGTAGTGCCTGACCATCAAAAGCTCATTGTCCTCAAAGATGAGAAACCCCTCAAGAAGATTTTCAGGGCTTCTGTCTGGAGTAGAATATAGTGATGGAACTGAAAGCAGGTTCTTTCTGTCCTTTGGAAATTTGGGTTATTTAAATTATCTTTTTTTTTTCAGTTTCTGTTAGAAAATGTCAGGCTGTCCAAACAGTCTGAAGAACTAGGTGACAGAAGATTAAGCTGAATAAAGAGAAATTTGGAGAATTCTGAGTAAAGAGAAAATTTGAAATTTCCTCGTGTCCTTATTTTGAAAAGCAGGCTCTTTTCCTTTAAGTACAAAGTATAAGATCACAGCAGACCAGTGGGAAATCTCTGCGTTTCCGTCAAAAACCTTTGCATTATTAGAGTCTAGTCACTGCCCGTTTGTTCCAGACAGAGAATAAAAGAACTAGTGTCTATCAGATCTTTGTCAAATGTTAGCATAATAACATTTTGAGAGACTTACTTTTTGAGAGCGTGTATTGAGATCAAGGTTCCTATTTCATTTTGTGTTCATGTGGTGTCTTTACTATTTGGTCTATAGAACATTTAGGAGAGAGGCCATATAACCAAATTGTTATATGACTGTCTACCAGGAATATTTTGTGCCACATTATGCACATATATTTTAAAGGTCTTCTCAGCACTCCCCGAGAGAATTGTGGGGAGGTTAGGGAGGTGGTTTTTTTTTTTTTTCTGTAAAGTGGCACAGATCAGAAAGTCAGTTCATAATATGGCCATGTAAAATCACCAAGCATGTTTTGTTATGTTTTTTTAAATTTACTATAGCTATGCCTATATTCAGCTCTTGTTTCACCCTTTCTCTCTTTCTTACATTATTGATCCAAAGCTCAACACTGCTGAAGCCCTGGTAGATCATTGCTAGTTGTGCTTGAATGACTCTGTGGATCTTTCCAAAATGCTATTTTGCCACTTCTGGGATCCCTAGGGACATAGCTTCACTTGTATATTCTAGCATGTACAGATTTGGTGCGCTGTTGTACGTCTGTCAGATGAAGGAACCAGAAAAGCTGTTCTGCCTTTACTGCAGATGCGAAATGTGGGAGTTGGGATTGCTTTAATAGGCTTGCAATACCTGTGATAAACTAACATATTAATTTTTCCTCAAATGCTAAACTAATTGTGGATTAAAAATTGTCAGTTCAGGAACAGTAGGAATTCCAGTTTGTGTTAAACAGAGGCTCCTATTACCTTAAATGTATTAAAGAAATGCTTATAAGTAATCATTTCCCAAGCTAAGGGTGTAAGATGATACAGAAAGCAATCATCACATTTACCAGTATGTATTTCACATTTACTAGCATACATTTACTAGTATGCATGCCTGAGACAACTGTCACAGCTAGGAATTTGGTTTAATGTTGCTAGGACACTGATTTCTGAAGTGTTGAAGAAAATACATGAAAAAGGATATAGCAGAGTCAGAGACTGAAAAATCTAAGGGGTGAGCTAGAGGGCTTTTTTACAGAACATGACACACCAAGAAATGTTATGACATCTCTCAGAGTTTGCAGGATGTGCTATGGTAAAGGCCATAAAAGAAGCTAGTGTTTATGGGACGCAAAAAATTAATTAACGAGGCAAAATTGTCATAGATCTGTAAATGCATGCTGAGAAAAAGTCTGCTGATTCTAGGCTAATATTTTCACTTCCTACAGGTAACTTTACAAGAAGGCACTGCAACTGAAGTCAATTTGCAACCCAAATATCTGTTGATCTCAATCAAATGATCTGTTTACTGGGCACGAGTCACATAGCTTGCAATGAAGTTTGGTATCAGGTGTGTAACACTAGCCCCTCTTGTTAACAGAATTAATGTGAAACCTGTTGGATGAAGTTGCGGATATAAATATTGATTTGGTTTATAATTTTTAAACCACATAGTATCTGGAATATTATTTGCTATGGAATGATCTTTTATTCAAGAGAAATGTATAGAACATAGCAGACGTATCAGACAAACCGGAGTTTTGCAGAAGCAGCAAGTAAGGCTTCGTTTTGATTTGGGTCCACAGGGGACTTTCACTAATCCAATAAATTATACAGCCATGTGTACCGAGGAGAGTAACAACCTTCAACATCAGGGATGTCATGTGAATGCATCCTTAGACTTTTAATATTTTCACCACAAACAGTAGTGAAGAAATAAGTAGTATTTTTCAACTTCCACAGGAATATGAGCTACTAAGTTTGCCATTCTCTTGAGAAAATTATGGAATTATACAGTGGAATTCAGGAACTAATCTTTAAATACTAGAGATGTGTCTTTTTCCCCCCTCCCCAGCAAAGCAGGAATAAAAATACTTTTTTTTTGCTGCATTTTTCTAGATTTTCTGTAAGATTTGGAACAAAATCTCATTTGTTCCATCTTGACAGTCAAGGAGGCTGAACTACACTGGCTTTACAGTTCACTGCAGAGTGGGGAATCATCTGGATTACCTGTGCATTATAAATCTCTTTGGATTTATTTCATAAATACCTTGTTTTTTCTCACCTTCTCAATAATGCAAAAGACAGGCAAAATAATTTTTTTGATGAATGACAGACTAAATGATTAAAATGTACAAACTACTAAATTGGTCCCTCTGGACCCATATCTAGGCTGATACCTTTGACAGCGGCCAGGCATGAATGTTTAGGAAAGAGCATCTCAACAGGCATTTTTACAGCTATCCTGGTTCAGAAAAGTTTTTGCCGGAAGCTAGGTCTTGCTGAGCTGGATACTATACTCAAACACTGGGCGTGAGAGGCATTGATGATCCATTATGTGAATTTGTCTTAATCTTTTTTTTCAATCCATTCACACCTCTGGTTTCAACAACATACAGTGTATCATGTTCCCAACTGAAAGAATGAAAGCAATGTGGAAGAAAACTCTTCAGTTTTGTTTATTTTTGAATTTGCCGCTTGACAACTCTAGTAGGCACCACATAGCTCTACTACCCTGAGGAAAGTAGCAAAGCCATTTTCATTTTGACCGTATTCATTGTGTTTGGATAGACTTTTTTTATATCCCCCCTCAAATGCTTCTTTTTACAGTTTAGACAATCTCAGTTTATCTCAGTTTGATCTTGGGTCCTTAAAAGGATCACGTATAGGGTTTCCAATATGGAAATAATTCTCTGCTTCTCATCACTCGTATTGTCCTTTTTGCTAGGTTTTCATTTAATAAATTTTATTCTTTCTGAGGGGTAGTAACTAGAACTGAGAGGTTAAAGGTATGAGCATACCGTATTTTTATAAAGTGATATAGTAAAATATTCTTTCATAATAAACCCCCCAAAGTTATTGCTTTTACTTTTTTTGACCACTACAAGTTCTTTTTCCTGAAACATAATAGCTAATTTATTAGCAAGCTTTATATCTGTAGCTAGGGTTGTTTTTCCCATGTGCATTACTTTGTACATAGCTGCACTGAATATTATCTAACATTTAGTTACCTGTCTCTTCAGCCTTTTAAGATTTCTTACAATTCTTCTCAGTCAGCTTCGAAGACCACTAACTTTGTACCACTGGGGAATTTTGTCACCAGAGTTTATTTTTTCATATTTGCCTTGTGTTTAGATGACAATATCCAAGCTTTGACAACTTCCATTTTAAACCGAGAATGCACTAGATACGGGATTAAACCCACACATTTTAACTGAAACTTTTTAATGGCCCATGTGAAGGTTTTCTCAGATTTGTTTTGTCCTAAGTACAGTACAGATGAGGAATTCCTGTAGGTTGGTAATTTTATTAAATTGATAATATCAGAAGTTGATTTGAATATAAATAGTGCTCACCTGCCTTCTAATGTTCCAGTTACTGAACTTCAATCTTTCTGCACCTCAGAACCACAAGAGAGTATTTTCTTATTATGTGTTGGACTGTAATATATGCAAATGTAAGACAAATAATGAAAAATGTGGTCTAAACGTGATTATAACCTTATGTAATAAAACTTGCCATCTTTTTTGTTCGAAATTTTTTTAAAGAATGTATAGTTTGCCTTAAAAGGAGTAAAGCAGTGCTAATTGGAACAATTTAGAGAATATAGATATATCCGTATATGATTATAGTATAAGATTTATTTACTTAGCTGGAAATCTTGTTAAAATGGTATATGTGACTATAATTTAGATAACAGAACAGATGGAGTGCTGTTCTTGACAGGTGTTAATGTTTTTAAATTTATTTATTTAAATCTTTAATAGCCATTTCCATCTCTTTTTTTTTTTTTGGGTAACATTTAGAAAATTTGGCATTGCAATGTTTCCTGATAGCTTTGGGAAAGCTTATAAAGCGCCTACTGTACTGCATTTGCACTGTGTTCTGTGAGTGCAGTGCTTGAAAAATGTACAAGGCTCCGACAAGCCAGAGGATTCTGTATAAAATACAGAAATACCTATTAAAGACTATTTTCTAAGTCTCACCAGTAACCAACCAACTATTACATGTAACCAACTGTTGAAAATGTAGGTATTTTTATCTGCAGGGCATATGCACATATAAGGATACGGAAGTCTTTGAGGCAAAGAGGAGAAATGCCAAGTTTCTACCAGTATACACATATTTAGTACCAAAAGTTATTAAAATATCATTGATTGTTTTGCTTTTAAAAGAAAAACTGATAACTATTCTTCGTTCTTCTTTTTTTTAAGTGTGTAGCTGAATGGAAAATGAGACCCTAAAAGGAATGAATGATTCTTAGGTCACCAAGTCCAAACTCTAGCTCTCAGACAAGCATGTCTTAACAGTCCATTTCACAACTATTTTATAGGTAGAGCTTGATTAGTTTAACTGTATTTTGCTCTCACTGTTTAGAGAGTGGTGTAGCACATTTTGAGAGCATATTTTTCGTCTTTCTCTGATATTTGCCTCTACTTTTACTCCATTTTTTTTCATTTCTCATTTTACTATAATTCAGATCTCTCATCCTGTTTCTTAAATTAGGCTCTCTATTGCCTAATCATCATCCTAACTCTTCAGGTATAAGTTAATCTTTCTTGAAGAGGGATAAATGGGACTGTGTGCAGTGTTCAGGGTGAAGTTTTGCAAGGATGAGTGTGTTCGCATTAACGCTCCTTTCTTTAGCAGAAGTGACTGGACTGGTTCTCTTTCTCCCACTGCTCTTCTCTTTTATTCTGCGAATTATTGCCTGTTCCTAGTCATTCTGAGAGCATGAACGCCTTTTGTATACTGGCTTCTCAAATGCATGATCTTGTACTTAGCACAACTGGCTGTAGCAGTTTGATAAGGAGCTAGGAGCGTAGAGACTGAATGAGCTCGTATGCCAGCAACACACTTAATCACAGCTGTATTTAATATTAACGAGTGACATGACCTCCGTGCTCTGCAGGGTAGATGGCACTGCCCGGGAGCAAAGCTGGGGGTCAGCGCTGCAGTTCCTCACATGGCCTCCCATGAGGAGAGCCCCAGGGGAGGTCGGGCTGGTCAGGGCAGTCTGGGTGCGGGGCTGTGGGGTGCCCTCACCTCACTCTGGGTGCAGGGCCGTGGGGTGCCTCCCTCCCCCCACCCTTGCCTGGACCCCTCAGCGCTCCCATTGCTGCTGCTGCCGCCTCCCCCAGCTCCTCCACCAGGACTCCTCAGTGGCCGCTGACCCCGACACTTATAGGTGTGGGGGGAGTGAATGCCCCATTGTGATCGGCTCAAGGTGCTGTGGCGGTCGATGATCGGCCATTGCTGTGTGGGCTCAGCCTGCCCTTCTGCAAGGTCCTCCACAGGCTGGTGGCAGCAGCGTGTACAGTGGGTCCCGGGCTGTCCCAGGGGCATCGCTGGACACTAAGGACTGTTTCACAGAATCACAGAATCAGAGAATGGTAGGGGTTGGAAGGGCCCTCTGGAAATCATCTAGTCCAACCCCCCTGCTAAAGCAGGTTAGCCTAGAGCAGGTTGCACAGGAATGCATCCAGGCGGGCCTTGAATATCTCCAGAGAAGGAGACTCCACAACCTCTCTGGGCAGCCTGTTCCAGTGCTCTGTCACCCTCACAGTAAAGAAGTTCCTCCTCATGTTTAGGTGGAACTGCCTGTGTTCCAGTTTGTGCCCATTGCCCCTTGTCCTATCGCTGGGCACCACTGAGAAGAGTCTGACCCCGTCCTCTTGACATCCACCCTTCAGATATTTGTAAGCATTGATCAGATCTCCTCTCAGCCTTCTTTTCTCCAGGCTAAACAGACCCAGCTCTCTCAGCCTTTACTCACAAGAGAGATGCTCCATTCCCCTAATCAACTTCGTGGCCCTCCACTGGACTCTCTCCGGTAGTTCACTGTCTTTCCTGAACTTGGGAGCCCAGAACTGGACACAGTTTCAGTGGTCTTTGCCCTGTGTGACACTTCCACAGTGGCTCTCGTCCCACTTCGATTGTGGTCTTACTTCAGGTCAGCTAGTTTATATCGCACAAAGTGTTGATCTGCCCTAGTTCTGGTGATGTGCCTAACTTGGTGATGTCAGCCAAAGTATGTGTTGTGCTCTTTTATGTTAGAGATTAATGACAAATTTTCAAAAAATTCTTCCCAAGATAGATTCTAGAGAAACTTTACTATTTATTTTTCTAAAGCTTAATGCTTCCTCTTTTAACAGAATACAATGACATCTTTTTGGGCCAGCTCCTCACTGGTTTAATTCATTTCCTTGTGGCAAACCTCAAAAGTTTATTGAAATCTAGACAAACTAAGTCTGTTTTTTTTTCTCCAGTGAATCAACTGTTTTTTGAAGGAAAAAATTAGTTTGACTTACTTTTTAACTTTAATTAGTATGACTTTATCTTGCAGCTGCTAAGCAGACTTAAGGTAGAGGCAGACATGAGGTAAGCCTATCTGCTGAGTGCCCGGTAAACAGAGTTGGTTTTGCAACCAGGAGGAGAGGTAACTTCACAGAAGTAATCTGAGCATTTAGAAGCCCAAGCATCACTGTCACATTTAGGTGAGATTTCTGCTAGCATAAATAGTGGTACAAAAATGTAATTAACAACTTGCTGTGCTGGCAAAACGATGAATGGAGAGACACGCTTAAACATTTTAAGCAGGATAGCACGTTCAGTAGAAAGGACTGGTTTCTTCCAGTATAGTCTTTCTTTTATAACAGGTTTTTTTATTACTAAGATTTTTTTCAGTTATATACTGGAATTGCCATCCATGAAAAAAATTCCTAATGTAGGCATAGTATGTGAATTAATTTCCAGTCTTTTGGACATGTTACCATTTCTCTCCTGCTATTGTTTGTGTGATCTTTGCTAGAATATTGCATTCCATTTTAAGGCCCCCTGGTCAGAAGTAAATTGGTGAGTTAAATTGTTCAGGGAACTACAAAGCTGTTTACAAGAACCTGGGAAAGGACTAAGAATGTGAATTCTTTCATTTTTTCATGTTCTTACAGGGTTTAGTGATAGTAAAAGGGGAAGAATATAGCAGTCTGCCCAATTTTAGAAGCAAATCAAGGAGAAGAAGTAAAAAATAGTATGAATTCTTAATAGAAATATTCTGGGAATGAGGACGACTTAGTCTGTGGGGTAGTCTATTACAGGGATTGTCAGAACTTTTGTTACTTGATTCTTTCAAAACCACACTAAGCATTGTATCTGTAGATACATAGTAAAGAAGAACAGTGATGACTGATGGAACAGTTATTTCCTTTTGGTTTATAGTCCTGTAGTTCCTAGTATTGACTGAGTGATTTTTATAATGATCCTAAGAACTTTGTTATTCTTAGTGATTTCTTGCAGCATACTCCTATTCAGCCCCATATACTTTCCTCAGAAATGCAAATGAATGAGGCACATCCTGGATGCCATATGTTTAAGTTGGAACAACTTCTCTTTGTTTTGAACCTCTACTATTTTTTTTTGTTTTATTTGTTTCTGTATTTGCTTTATTTACTTATGTTTTATTTACCTTTTTTTCCTTTTCCTGACTGTTTATATTCAGTGGGGAAGTTAATTTCTTATAAATTTTTCCTGGGCTGTAGTTAGTTCTCTTCACAAAGCTGCTGCTTAAAGAAACCCTCTGGCTTCAGACCTTTCTTGGCATGCAGTATAGCGTCCTTCTGTCAGACAGCCATTCTTCCCTTCTTGGATGTCTGTCTGGGTGAAGGCATGTTTGGAAGAACTGCAGTGATTGCCAGACGCTTAAGCTCAGAAATAGGAAGGAACTGCAAAAGAGTCTCAAAACTACTTGTGTGAGAGTTTCACTAGAGAATTTGCAATCTGGCAGTTTAGGTCAATCTAATTAGAATGTTAAATGGGCTTCTCTCTGGACTTGTGCTTGAACAAGAAAGGAATTTTCAAAATTAGTCTAATACCTAGTGTGTATCATCAGTAGAACTGGTCTTTAGAGCATCATTTTGACCTTATTATCATGCTCTTCCACGTTGCACAGAGGCACTAGAGGAAGCTCTTCCTCTTCTGCTTTGGTGGGCTGACCGTGATCAGCAGCTAAGCACAGCTGCTTGCTCCCTGCACCCTCCTGTGGGCTGGGGAGAAAAATAAAAGGTGAGAAGATTTGTGGATCAAGTTAAAGACAGTTTAATAGGTGAAGAAAAAGCTACTAATGCAAGCAAAACAAAGGAATTTATTCACTGCTTCCCATTGGCAGGCAGATGTTTAACCAATTTCTGGTGAGCTTGGCCTCAGCACACAGAACAGTTCAAACACCATAACAGTGACTATCCTTGCTTCCTTGTCCTTTCCTTGGGCTTTTAGTGTTCAGCAAAATGCCATATGGTATGGAATATCCTTTTGATCAGTTTGGATCAGCTATCTCATCTGTGTGTCCTCCCAGTTTCTTGCCAACCACAGCCTGCTTGTGGAGGGACAGACTGGGAAAAAGCCTTGGCGCTGTGCAAGCACTGTTCAGCAGTAGCCAGAACCCTGGTGTGTTATCAACACTGTTAGTCACAAGTCCAAAAAAACCCAGCACCATACAGACTGCTATGAAGAAAATTGACTTGATCCCAGCCAGACGCAGTACAGCTGCAGAGTTCCTCTCTAAGAAGCTCCGCTAGAGAGATACCAGAATGGAGGATTATTCAGAATCTGGTGGTGTTGCGTGGAACAAAGAAACCGCTTTAACTTGTGACACATGGCTACTCAGGTGGTTTGGAGACTGTGGCAGCATTCCTTTGTTGTACTTCCAGTTCCTCAACTGTTCTCATTATGAGTAATTTTTTCACTGTTGTACCCTGAGGTGACCGTTGTCTTCCATTCAGACGTTGATAAGTGACGTCACTGATGGTGGCAGTAGATTCATTTGGTGACTGTGTGCTTCACTGTGTTTTATTCTCTGACAATAAAGTTGCTCTTTCATCTCTGGACAAACACGTCTTTTCTGTTGGCTGCCGGTTTTGCCTGAAAAGTAGAAAAACTCTTACGTATGATTCTCCCTATATGATGTTTCTCTGAGGAAGGTTTTACTTCGGAAGGGGTCCAGGATAAGGGGTAAGTTCTAATGTGTTCCTTAAGTTAAGATAATTCTTCTCTTTTCTAATGTGTATTGTTCCAGAACTGAGATGTTCCTTCGCATCCTGGATATCACTTTCCATCCTGGGTGTCTAGAATAATTTACATTTTATGTATTTTAAACAAAATACTGTTGTCTTTCTGTCTCTGAATCAGAGGTACACGAAGACTCTCACAGTGAAGGCTATCAAAATTGTTTCTTGACTGGTATTAAAGCACTAAGAAATAGCTAGCTACACTGGGAGGAGGGTCAACTGCCTGAAGCAGTGATGATAGTATTAAATGCAAAGAGAACCTGCATCTTTGAGACCTGCAGATCAACCACTCTTGCTAAACATGATGCCTCGGTGACCTCTAGATGTGATGCAGCATCTGGCAGAGAGGTTCTGCCATAAAGCTGTGGGTGAGCAGCACAGCAAATAGTGGAATGCATGTGAACTCTCAAGCAAAAAAGTTTAATCTCGAGCGTTTAAATGTGATTCTCGCACTTGATGGGAAACTGTCTATGAGTTACGTATCTTGAAGAATTTTCTACTAGTGATAAATAACCTTCCTTTTTTAAAAGGTTCAGATTGTAGCAGCAAGAGTAACTGAAAAGTCTGTTGCAAATACTGAATTATGTGGCAAGAGCAGGATTTGAATAGTATACATTAAATTCAGCATGGGGCAAATGAGAAGGTCTGAAATGAGAAAAACACAAAATATTGAGTAAGTTCTGCTTAGCTGAACTATGCTAAGGCATAGATCTTTGGTTAAAAATGATGTGTGATCATGTAATTATTGTAACACAGGTACAGAATCCAAGTAGAGATCACAGAAACAACGCTGATTTTCTAATGTATTTTCTAACTCTTCAGTTCCTCATTTTACAAACAAACAGAAGTGTTAATATGCGAACGTAGCACATCAGGTTGCCTTGCACTGATCCTCGTAAGGATGGAGCCTTAGAATGACAACTCTTATCTCTGTTACGGGAGCAATTAAAGTACTAGCGGTGACTGTTCATTGGTTTCTGCCTGAATGCATAGAAAGAGCACGATGGGATATGCTGCCAGTGACTGTCAGCAGTATTAGCAGAGAAATGCTTGGTAGTTGTGGGTTCTGTTTTTAGCTGAAGTGTTAAATAAGTGTAACACATGTTAGGATTTATGAAGGATTATAATGCATCTCCTGTAAGATGCCTGATCCCAGCAGGGAGCTTAGGAGAAAGAGCCTTTCTGTTCTCATTTCAGGTGTCTGGATCAAAACCTGATCTGACTCATAGAAGCTCAGAGCTATCATTTCAGACATGGTTTTGTTCGGCCCAGGTTAGAAGATTCTCCTTGCAGATGAAATGTTTGGGGGATTTGGCTTCTAAAATCTAAACGTTCTCTTCAGTGTGTGTGATCTGAAGTTGCTCACAAAGCTTTTTTTGTTTTATTTCCATATGGTGACCAATAGCACATCGTTTGTCAAACATTAAAGCCTTCCTCCAAAGTTTGTTATTCAATATGATGACATTTTTGTCATTTTTTGAAAATAAATTAGTTTGTTCTCTTGCAGCTTGGTTTATGTAAATAGAGAAACCTTTATAGACGTTATTAAAGAAATGCAGAGTGAAGTAAAACCTGTGATGTCGAAATGGTTGAAAAATGGTTGAAAAGTGATGAAGTTTTCTGCAATTGAAAACAGTATTTTGTAATGGGAAGTGCATGGTCATCCTTGTCGATTAATAAAGAAGAATGTTCATTAACCTATACGTAACTGAATTCATATGTGTGTATACATATATATATTTTTTAAAAATGTTAACATCTTAGTTGGTTCATTTTGGTTTCTTACCATAGAAAAATAATTTATGAGAAAGTATAATGCACACATTATTAAAATAAAATGCAAAATCTACTCTAAAAACTCAATAAGGTTAATTTTACATTTGTTATGATACAGGGGTTGGTGCTCTCTGTATGCAATATTGTGTCTTTAGTACAGTATATGAAAACAGTAGAGGCTGAAGGCAACCCATCATGTGGTTATGCTTTGAAAAATGGCTAAGTGAAAATGCCAGTATGGAGTTCTGTGTACATGTGGTTAAACCTATCAGCTCTCAGGAAGTGGAAAAAAGACAAAACAAAACCCCTGAAACAAAATCTTAGCACTTCATAGTTGCTAAACTTTAAATCCTGGGAATTTTAAGTTAAACTCATGGATTTTTTCACTTATCTTTTTCATCATAAACAAATTCAGATATCAGGAAAAGACATTTCGGTAAATAATTCTGCTAAAACCAAGTAGAGGTCAAAGGTAACATAAAATATAGCACAGTGAAAAACCAGGCAGTAAACTGAAATAAAATTTGTTTCATTGTCAGAGCAATGCTATCTTGGAGATGTTAGTGGATGCAAAAATTCATGAAAAAGTACTTATTAAGGTAGGAGTGTGACTTAAAAACACAAAGAAAACACATTAAGTCGGTAATTTTAACTTTTTAAGATTTTATACACTGTAAACAAAAAATTGCTCTGTTTTGTGGTCTCTGGAAGCACTGGGAAAACTCTGGGACATCTCTCAAGTGTAAAGAAATTTTTCTTTTCATTGTAAATATATTTGTGGGAGAATTAGAAGATAGTTGTCTGTGAACATACACTTACACTACCGAAGTGGTATGCCTCACATATTACAGAGAATTGATGCTTAAATTCATGAAAAAAGGATTTAAGTTTGTTTTTAACTATGCAGTGATAACTTGTTATTTTGTCCTGAAATTAGTTTTTATTGAGAATAGGTAGGATAGTTTGCTTAACTGTCTGTGTTTGACACATGATTTTTTTCTGCTTTATGTAATATTTTCTTTCACGTTATTAAGGAGTACAAAGCCCAGAAAAAGTGGCAAATACAGTAGTGAGTTAATTTTTTTCAGTATGCTAAGTGAAGCAAGTATAATCTGAAGTTAAGAGAGCATCTAGCTTGATTGGTGTAAACATGGAATAAAATAATTGACTTGCTCACTTATTATTCCTATAAAATGTATCAGTGTCACTCTCCATGCTAGCCTGTGACTGTAGAGGCTCTGTATTCCTTGCAGTGTGCTTGTGTGCACGATGGAGCGTGGCCCAGGGATGGTCATTTCCAGTTGGTGGCTGCTGGTTGGGAGCGCAGTTCTGTATCTCAGCTGTGATGCACACAGCCTGCCTAAAGCACGGAAAGAGCCAGCATTTCCCACCGTGTGTGTTTGTAGATTTTCTTTCTAAGATTCTAAATAATCTCTTAAATTGTACGGAAGCTTTTTTTGCAGTAAATCAAGGACAATCTCAGTTATTGTTTTCTGAGATGGAAACTGGAATTTAACTTCTGAAAGTATACTTAATATTTATATAAAAATTAAATAATGTTGTGTATTTGCCATTTACTCTGTATCATATCAGTGTGAAAATAGATTATTTGAATACAATGTCAACATTGTAGCTGTTGGTAAAATGGAAGGCTAAATAGCTGTAGTTCATGGGTCTTTCTGTCTTTGCAACAAACCAATAACTTTGGCAGATCACAATGTAATTGGTAGTTAGGAAAAATAAGTTCCAGTTCACTTCTTTGTTCATTAAATTGTGTTGATTCCTTTCAAATAGAATTATGAAACTAATCATTTTGCTGCTCCTTCTTACAAAACCCTGGAGTTAGCAAGATGTGCTTCTGACCTCATGGTGATTACTTACCCTGTATTGGTAACTTGTATTACTTTCCCCTGTCTTTTTTCTGTTTGGTGATTGAAAATTCTGATTTGCTGTAGGAGAGGTCATGCTGTCTTATACTTCATACAGCATTTAACACTCAGGAGGCTGCCAGAGTGCAGATTAATAATAACAGGCTAGCTGAGCTGTGATAGAGGAATGATACTCTGTCAGTTTTGAGGGGATAAATGAGTTTAGCAAATACTGTAACATCGTAGCCTTATATTGCTGATCAGCTGAAAGAGATTCAGAGTTTTGAGAAGAGAGATCTGGACCTGCTTAATCCTATGGAAAGGATGACCATAAAAATATCTTTAAAGCTCTTGATTAAATGACAGGGAAAGAAGGAAAACAATTAAAACATTTCAGTGTAAAATGCTAAATAACGTTTTTTTCTTAACACTATCTCTTAATGTTTTCATGCTAGCTAGAGACTTTTTAAAAAGAAAACTCTCCTTCACAACATCTCACAGTCCTTTAGGTGTCCACTAGGAAAAAGAAAAGAACTAGGCAAGATGGGCTTTAGCTACCGTTGTTGGTTTGATTGTTCTTCCTTTTACTGACAAACACACACAAAGGGAAGGTAAAAGAAAGCAAGAGAAAAGGTGTATCTTTATATTAGTTTTTATTTGCGACTGCTGGAGGAACACAGGCAGAGCATGAAGTCTTGGTAGCCTGAAGTAGTGAAGTCATTGCTTTCAGCTGCCTTACTCACCGTTGGCTCATGGGGGTGCTGCAGCCATGAAGCTGTGGCTATGAGGGCGCTTTCAGATCTAGTGGTGGCCACAGGAGCGAAACGAAAGAGGAAGTAAAAGGCAAAGACGTGAAAGAACCGTTGGGACAGGTTTTGAGTCTTGCCTTCCAGGCTTTTTGTGATTTATGAGTAGCTGCTTGAGGTGCCTTTTTTAAAAAATTTTGATCTAGTTGGGATATTTCTTAGCTTGTTACTGTTGTTTTGGTTACTGGACCGCAGGAGATGAGGGGATGGCAAATTGTCCTTCTGGCAAATGGTGACTAAATAAATAATCCAACATAGCCCATTCTTCAGTTGGTATTTTTTCCATCATTTAAGGCTAATTTCTGACATTTTGATAAGTATACCATTCATCATTAGCACACTGTCCTTTGGTGATACAAGTATTTTTTGAAATTATTTTCAATTGCTAATTCACTTTACCTGCCTCTTGTATCTTTTCCTGTCAATATTATTTGTTCTAAGATATTTGACATTTTAAGAGTCTTTATAGTAATTCAATACACAGGATTGCTAATTTATTGCAAGAGTAGGGTTCTGTCCTGTTCAACGTGTTCATAGCCTGAGTTCATCGGGAATGAAGCACAGTGACAGACCAACGGAGACTTCAAGAAGCACATTTCCAATACAATAACCCAGCTGGTATCTTAAGTTGGAGTTTAGGTCTCCGGATCTTTACAGACTCTTTTGTAAACTAGTGTTGAACTTAGAAAGGCTTTTTTTTTAACCCACTGTTATCATTATGGCAGTTAAGATGTCACATTATCTTCCTATCCAAGGCAGAGAAAACCACGAGTGCATTAGTGTATGCTGACATTTTTCAACCTTGAGAATTCCTTCTTTTTACTATTGGATATGTAAATGAAAAGGAAGAATAAAATAATGTAAACATTAGTCGTATGTAGTGTAGTAATTGCTTACTGAAAGCAGGGTAGTTCAGTTTTATTGCCAATTTCCACTTTGTATTACAAAAATTTTTGAAGCAAAAATCAATACTTTTTAGTGGAACTAAAAACATGCCATAGAAATAAGTTAATTCAGCAGCACATTTAGAGGGGAACAGTGCTGATTTATTTGTCTATGGTAACTTCTAAATAGTCTACTTACCAATGTCGTTATTTCTAAGTGGTCTTCTGTATTAGATTCATATTGAAAGATCAGTGTATTTGATGTGATCAGTAAATCATGATGAAAATGAAGAATAACTTGTTATTGTAGGAGAGAAAACTTTTTAACCTTAAAAAAGTAACACTAATGAAACAATAGTCACTATTAGACATAGTTAAGTGTTTTTTTAATGTGATGTTTTAAACTTTCTGTTCAGAAAAAAAATAAAAATTGCTGTTACTGGTTTGTTCTACTCACAATATTTCATGCTGTCTTAAACTTAATTCAGCTTGTATCCTAATAGTTCATAGTTAAAATGTTCAGTCATAGATTTTAAAGCTATGAGGCGCTCTTCCTAAAGAGAACTCATTATGACCATTTGGTCTAACTTCTGTGTAACAGGTTGTAGAATTTTTGTAGTGGTCTGTGTTAAAAACTTTGACTGTGAGACCTATCTAGAAATACCTAGCCTGCTATATCTTCCCCTTATTTCTGGATATTAAACTTTGTGGTTTGAGGACTAGCAGAATTTGTCTGCTTTTGTTGTAAAACTATAAAGAAGCATTGATAATAGCTAGTAACCATGCTGTTGTCAATACATGCCACATGATTTCTTGTCTTCCAAATGTGTATTGATGCATGCGTATAGTTTTTCAAATTTTTAGTCAACAGGAAAAGTCGTGAAACATACTCTGTCATAGATTTTGTCCAGATGCACGTTTCCTGGGCGTGTTTCATTTGCCTACTTATTTTAATCTCCAGGGTTGAATGACTTTTCATGGTGGGACAATTGTTGAAACTGTAACGTTCTTGTTTTCCTTTAGAAAGGAAGACATCTTTTATGTATCAATTCATTTAAATGTTTTAGATAACTTCTGTGAGCTTCTGTGAACTGAAGAAGTGGAAATGCCTGTTTGATACCCATGGACATCAAGAAGATGAATTTACTCCTTTTGTACAGTATGCTTTGACAGTATTAAAAATAATTTAAAAATTAAAGTAGCTAGTCCACTTGTTGCCACTTGTAGTAAATACTTCAAAAAGCAAAGGTTAGGAATGTTATGTTCACTTCGTCACTTAGTGACAGCTTCTTCTGTATTAAACAAAGAAGAATCAATGGCATCTGTCAGAAACCACCTGTTACGTTGCGTGTTATAGTTGTTTGTTAGATGTGTTTTGCTTTAGGTAAGAACGATTACAGGAACTGTGTTTGCGTATTTCAGTCCAAATAGTCATTACCCTGTTTAATTTTATTTACAGCTAGAACATTTTGTACTAAGTTCCAACGATCACAAAGATGGAACATTCATAGATGTCTGCTGTTTCAGCTTTTCAAATGACAAAGCTAAATTGATAATTTTTCTCTTTTTTGATAGTATTTACATAAATGAAAATCATAATTTTTTTTTTACACTAGTACTTATTATTTTGTGAAATGGCAGATCTGATTTGTACAAAAGCTTCTTTGAGTCCTCATTCAAGTGTTTGCTTTTGTAAACTGCATTAAGAATTGTAAATGCATGGGCAGTATAATGAATGATGGCAAAAGAAAATGTAATATAAAAAGTGGAGCTGAAACTTGTTTGTAGAATGAGCCATTTCTATTTGAAATAGAATCAAAGCAACACTGATACTAGCAATGAGCAATTAATGTGCTACTTTGCCTTAAACAGCTATGCTTAACTTTACTAAAATGAATAATCTCTAAAATTGCTAAGGTTACTCACAGCCTTAGGAACATATGTATGATTCAGATGTCTAAGAAATGTATCTTCTGACATATACCTAACCATTGCTATGCAACCAGGTATTTGTTCTAAAGCTCCTTACACGTCCTAAGTTTGGGCACTAGCATGTGCGCAGAAGTGTCTTAGCATGAAGACATAGGAGATTCGGCTTGCCATAATACAAAAACTAGTCAGAAAAGTTCCTAGAGTCTTCCTGAGCATCATCAGAGATACAGTGAGTTCACCTTATGAATACCAATAGCTTTGAGTCCGTTGTAAAATGCAGCAAATGTGGCTATATTTAATTGAGAACTTCTTCATATTTTTATAAGAGAATGAGAGAAGGTGGTCAGAGTACAAGCCCAGACAACAGAAAATCATTTCATAGTATCATAAGATTGTGCAGGCTGGAAGGGACCTCTTGACGTCGTCTAGTGGTCCTGCTCAAAGCAAGATCAAGTAAATGAACTTGTTTAGGAACTTGTTGAATTTTGAACATCTCCAAGGATTGAGATTCCACAATCTGTCTGGATAATTTCTTCTGGTATGTGACCACCCTCAAAATATGGCATGCTTTCTTTATGTGTAGTTGGAATTTCCCATGTTCCAAGTTGTCTGCGAGCTCTTGACCCATACACGTGCACCTTCAAGAAGAGTCTGACTCCATCTTTTCTGCACCCCCAACTTGTCCACATAGCCAGTCATCTCATCTCAGAAGGCAATCAGGTAATTCAGGCATATTCACATTGACCTTTGTGTCCTTCCTGTGCTTGGGAATGGCTTCCAGTAGGATTTGCTGCATAACCTTCTACTCAGGATTTTTGGGACTCACACCTCTTACAAGAATTAGGTGAAAAGTCTGGTGGGACATTCCAGCTGTTGAACCAATGATATTATTGGTCTGCAGACAACGCAGAAAGCCTCAGATGCTGACAGGAAAGCATGGTGGAGAGCCTGGCTCTGTAACCCCACAGGTACAGACTTCATCTGGGAGTGTAAGAACGTCTGCATTTCCATTCCATTACTTTCATTCCTGGCTGAACAAGCTATTATCTAAAAGATCAATACCATGTTTATAAAAAGAATGAATCCATTCAGTTAGGTTTTGACTTCTCCAGGAATATTTTGTGAAAATACAATTCATGGTACTATTGCAGATAATTTTAAATGTGTAGAGAGGCCTCCGTCAGGTACCGAAGTTCACGGAAGAGTCAGAAGTTCAGAAGAACAGTGTCCTTTTCCTTCTGTTGGCTAGTCCTATACAGCTTGTCAGTTTTTTTTTTTTTTTGACTGGATTCCATTTTGAGGATACTTAACTTCATTAACTATACTTAGTGCATAATTTAGACATTTTAAATAGTTTTCTTGGGGTACTTTTTAGGCCTTGTAAGAATGCAGCATAGTAGTCACTACATCTTGCCATCAGTCCTTGCCTGTACAGAGACTTGTGTAAAGTTAAACATGTTCATGAACATTGCAGTCTTCGAGCATGACCTTCAACTTACATGAAAACAGGGCTCTCCAGGTCTCTCTTGCTGTATGCATGGACTTTAACATAAAAGTGGTGGGAGCGAGTTGTCTGGGGCCTCTGTGTTCTATCATATTGCAGAGAAATAATATTTTTTGTTGGAAAGCTGCTCTTGGCAGCTACTCTGTTTCTTGAAGGCTGATGTAGACTTGCCTTGTTTAAGACCTGAGTATTTGCTTACCTGACAGCCATGTCTGTATTATGGTCACAGCATATGAATATGCTCCTGATTTAGTAAGAAATATCAAACAGATGTGGGTAAGATAGTGCTGTTATTTTACAATAAGGAACCTGGAAATCTAAGGTTATTGCAATAAGATTTCTCTCCCTGAGTACTAAAAAGCTCTGAGTTATCAGTGGTCTACAAGGCTAGGAATCCTGGGATATAATTCCTTCCAAGAATGATTATAGATAATTTACTCTTCTTTCCGGGGGGATGAATGATAATGAATTTGTGTTTTGTTTCTTTTAAAAAAGACTTACAGCATCCACAATGAATTGATTTCTATTTGAAGATCTATATAACTTTTAAGTAGTCATTGATATTCCTACCAGAATATATTTTTTTGTATAGTTATCACGGAGATGACAATTTAAGATAAAAATACGTGAATTGTAAGAGTCTCATCACAGATGCTGCTGCTCTGCTCCCTTTTATAGAAAATAGCTTACATTTCCTGCCTGCTTGTAATTTCATAACAGAAAAGACTACATTGGCCATTCCACAAATATCTTTGCATCTCATACTTTTAAAAAAATATTGTTAGTTGAACATCTTCGTTAGTAATTCTCTTAACTTCAACTAGTATTTAGGAAAGTGATTAGCATATTCCAAGTATTTTAAATGATGTTTAAATAGATCTAAACTTTAAGTGCTCCTTTTATGGGAATTTGCGTTGAACTCTGAAGTTTTTATGTAACGGCCAATAAATACAATTATTATACCTTTTTTTTTAAATGTAAGTTTTAGTATTTTTTATTATAGCTTTTTTTTCCACAGCTAGTGTCAATGATGCATAGAACAAATATCCTGTTTGTTTAAAGAAAATACGAGTCACAATAATTTTTTCCTGCTGTGATAATACCCGTAATTAATAATACAATGATTACAGGAATTTTGACATTTATTTGTTGTTTCAGTAACTAGTTTGTGTAGTGTTTATAATCAAGTCTCTCCATCTACATCCTGAAATCATGCACAGGACAACAGAAGACAACAGAAATAGAGTATTATTAGTATCGATCAGTTTGACCACAGTACTGTGACATCTGTGGCTGATTTAATGTTAATTTTGAATCATAGTCTTCTGGGGTTTTGGCAGGCTTTGTGGCAGATTAGAAGTTCTAAAGCATGTGTGTTGGGCATTCTGTAGTTTTCAGTTTAATTAAATGTGAAAAAGTTGTCTTTGCTTTTATTTTATACCGTTCCCTCATTTTTAACAACAGATACTGAAGTGCTAATCCCATTCTGTTCTGCAGGGGTTCTTATGTCGTCCTCATCAACGTAGTATCTTTAGTCTTTCAGTCATGCATGAAATGACATGACTAACATCTGTTACATTTGGTTTGTTCTCTCACATTCTCTCCCTGGAGGAGGAATTTCATGTGCAGTTAGTGAGCTTTATTTTAACCTGATGATTTTTAAAAAATATGTATGTTTCTTTATGTTCATGTTAGAAGTGAGATCAGTGCACCTTGCAGCTAGAACAAGACACGGTGGTTAGGAGTAGAGGATTATTGTAGAGAAGCTCTCTCTCCTTTCATGTAAATTAAAACCATTATTATGCCTGAGGAGTGTAATCGTTGACCATGATCTTTATCCTGGACGTGTTGGTCACAAGATGCAGAGCTTTTTGATCATAAGAAATGAAACTTTCCAGCTGATGCTCTCTTCTGTCAAAAATCAGTACGGAGAGTGGAAAATTAGGCTACAGCCCTTCCGGTGGAAAAATGTTGGTGGGAGTTTGATAATGGCTGATAGCTTCTTGCTGAGGAATTTTGCATTACTGTGGTTGAGGTAGGTAATGATAATGGCAGCTGGTAAATATGAGCACCCATAAAGATGAAATGGAATCTTCTGACGAGCTAGGAGAGGAGAAAACAGCTGTAGGTGCTGTATGGTAAGCCATTATCAGGAGGAATTCCAAGAGAATTCTTAAATATTTGACTGGGTTGACAGTTTGATGATATATATGTTCAGCAAAATAGGGGTATAAACATTTCAAAGCGGTCTCTTCTGCCCATTCACTTCATCTTGTTCAGCTTCTACCAGCTGTTCTTCATTCCTGAAGAGAACTTGTTCAAGTAGCGAAACCCTGTTATCGTTACAAGTGATAAAAATCAGCACATCCAGATGATAAGCTGGGCTTTGAAGCATCGTAGGAAAATTAGGCAAGATTTCTAAAGCCATGATCAGTGTAACTCTTGTGCTTATTTGCAAAGATATAAATACATTTTATTTATAGAATGCCATTTTATTGAAACTACAAGAGAATGCTGTTTCCTTATGAGAACCGTGGAAGAAGGCAGACAGAGCACTTCCATCACTGCTCTCTGTTCTAAGAACATTTTGCAAATCAGTGTGATTCTGCAGCATTATATCAGCAGTAAAAAACATTCTGTGTAATTAATTAGGTAGTAATTTTGTGTACTTTTTATAGGTCAGTCTAGAGTTTTTATTTTGTACAGAAATGAGATTGCTCTCACACTTCCATTTTCTAAGTGTTTCTCTTCCAGGTACAATCTCTTGTTTGAGCTGCATTATAAGCCACTGTATACAAGTTCTCCAGAAAGCAAAAAGATCCTTTTTCACATAAGTTGGAAGAATTTGCTATTTTCTCCTTCTGAAGATCATTAATTTTATATTTTTACAATTTCATTTAGTCTTATTGAATGTAGCCTTTTTTTCACAGTGCTACTTTTTTTAGTCACTGCAGTGAATGAGATAATATTGCAATATTTTTAGCATTGCTTGTATTACAGCTATTGTCAGAGATGTTGAAACAAAATAATTTTAAGTGAATCAAAAAGCTGACATCTATAGTTTTAGCTATGTAAACTATAGATATTTGTCTGACAATCCATGAACAAAATAGACTCATAAAAAACCCATATCTTTTTAGATATTTTTAGAAATTATTTAAATACCAACTGTATAGTATACATGTGAAATAACTTTAAATTTGTGTTGTGGTATTGTATTAACTTAAAATACTGTCATGGGGGAGAGTGGTTAAGGTTTAACGGTCGCTTAAAGAATCACCACCACAGATATGAGGGAAAGGTGATATTTAATATAAGTTTGTAAAAAGCATGACTTTACAGAATTCGATGGCAAGATTCACTCTATTACCTACTGTGTGACGGGATTGTGAAAGGGAATTGGGTAAGAGTGGTGCTTAGGTGCAACTGTCACAGTGAATGGCGGGGGGGGG
>VZSC01003868.1:56724-73033 GCA_013398225.1 Steatornis caripensis
GCTCACTGCACCAACAGGCAAGGTCATAGAGTGCCCAATTATCCCAGCTCTTTGTTCTTATATGGTGCTGAATGATCTGGCATTCCAATGCGGCTTGTTAGTAGGGGGAAGCAGGGTCTACACCACAACAAATACGCCCTGTGCATAGAATGCAACCTTTATTTTTTCAGTGCATGCTATTGTTGATCCTTTTTAAAAAATGTTTAAGCAACTGTGAAAATAGTCATATAATGTTCATTCCAGATATATCTCACTTTTTGGTTAGATGGTTGTTAATACTATATGATTAGGACATAATAGATGATGGCTTATCTTGGAGGGGGGTGGTTAATTGAAAAAGGCTGTGTGTTTGGATTCACACATGTAGGGAAATTTTTAAGTCAAAGGAGGCACCATTAAGATCTGACTTCATCCATCACATACTTAATACAATCTCTTTGAGCAATTATTGCATCAAGCTCAAGAAATTGAGATTGAAATAGAGCATATTTTAAAATGCATCCAATATTGATGAAAAATTGTGAAGTTTCACTACTGTTGTGAGTAAATTGTTTCAATATTTAAAAAACCTCACCTTTTAAAATTCGCATTTTTGTTCTAATCTTTTTTCCCTGCCAACTTCTATTCCTTGAGAATAGGTTTTTCAATCTGTATCGATACTGTCCTTTTATATATGTTAGGAAACAAGCCCAGGCTTCCAAGCCAGATGGTACTTGTATTCACTGTGCAGACCAATCTTTATTATCTCCTCATTCATAGCTGTTTTTCTCTGCATCAAGATGACTGCTTGGTTCAGCCATAACAGGCCCGGCTGCAGACTAATATGTCTGTCTACACTTTCAGTGGTCAAGGACCTAGAGTGCCAAAGTGGAAGAGAAAATTAACCAACTTCACAGTCAAAACACTCTTTAAGAGTATCTACGTCACCTGTGTGTATAGAAATGGATAAGATTGAAATCAAGTTACTGATTTTATCGCTTTTCCAGTAAGGTTAAAAAATC
Organism: Steatornis caripensis; assembly: GCA_013398225.1. NCBI lineage: Eukaryota > Metazoa > Chordata > Aves > Caprimulgiformes > Steatornithidae > Steatornis > Steatornis caripensis. The sequence goes on from VZSC01003868.1 coordinate 57,726, forward strand.
CTGAACTCAGGTCTCATTGACATTTTCCCCAGTCCTCATGTCATTCTTGCCCGTCTTTTCTGAGCTCTGTAATATTGCAATTTTGCTGGTCTCTCTTCGACCTCTCTTTTGCTGTACATTGTTTGGAAGGAAAGGTTTAAGTAAATTTTTGAATTGTTTACCCTGTTCATGAATTTAGAGATTCAAGTTGGTTATTTAGGGCCTTCTCCTTATAGCTGATGTTCTCTTTTGAAGGGGGGAAAAAAGAGTATTATTTTCTATATGAAAAAATTAAGACTACAAGTAAGGCTCAGTTTCAAAATGTGTTGTTTTTGCAGCTGTGACAAGAACGTCTTTCTCTCTGTGCATTTTCTGTTCTCCATCAGGGTGACTTCTTCAAGTAACAATTTAGCTCTGATTAAGAATGCTGAGATCTTGAGGGAAGAGGCCAGATAAGTTAAACACTGGAATGTTTGACACAGGCAAGCAGTGCCACAAACAGACCTGGTAGGGCTATGGTAGATGAACCTTCTCTGTCTTTGGTGAATAGGGGTCATCTGTATTAGTAAGAAACCATTGTGCTTTCCAAGACACTGTTGCCCAAAAGTATTGAAACATATAGACATTCTATACCTTGTTTTGATCCTAGAAGGTCAAGATTAGACTTTCTACTCATATTTGTATTCAGAGCAAATGGCTGAAGTAGTGTTTTAATTAACTGAGATGCTAGGATCATCTGTAGAATTATGAATTTAAATACTTTTGTGAGTCATAAAGTAATAATAAAATTACTAATTAGTTTAGTCATGTGTATTTTATTCTCAGCTATTTTAAGAGTTGAGGAAATCTGATGGAATCTCTTTTCTGGATATGCTCTTAGAGAAGACTAGAAAAGAGCAAACACAGAATCCCCCTTTAGAAAGTGGTGGTGGCATGGGTGGAAGAAGAGCTGGAGTATTAGAAGTGAATCAGCCCACTTTAGTTCCCAGAAAAACAGTGGAAGAAACAAGCAAGTTCTTGTAAGTATCTAGAAAATAAAAAAAGAAATGAGTAATAGACAATGTGGATTTATCAAGAACAAATCGTGCCATAAAATCTAATTCAGTTCTGCAACAGGTATCAGGTTCTGTAGACAGAGAAGTGGCAATAGATAACGTATCTTGACTTGAGGAAGGCTTTAATATCATCTTGCAGAACATATTCCTAACCATGGCAGGGCAGATGATGTAGATAAAACTGCTGTAGAATAGTAATATGTACCAATGAGTAACAATCAGAAAGTTTTACTTAGTATCTATAGATGGTTTTCTGTCTAAACGGAGAGGTGTACCAAATGAAACTTTGCTGAAGTTGCCAAGCACATTCATTAATGTCCAGAATAATGGAACAGGGTGCACTTACAAGCTTGTTAGAAAAGAGGTTTAAAATGGTTTTGACAAATTAGATATATGATCTAAAGTTATTGAGTGATATTCAACAAAGACATTATTCAGTATGTACTATGCTTAAATGTAATCATACATTTAAATTGAAGTTAGCAGCTGATCAGCTAGCAATTCTCAGTGCACTATTTAGGCTCTAAAATGCCTCTTATGCTGAACATGAACTTTAATTGTCCATGTTGTTATGGAAAGGGTTGCATAAACATTACTGTGTCCTGCAAAACTCCGAGACAATCCTTCAGTTCTAATCATCACCAGTAAATGCCCAGCTGGAATGTGTCCACTTTTGAAAACTGCAGCTCAAAATAGCCGTGGGTTAGTTAACAGCAGTCCAGGTGAGAGCTCTAGAAAACATGCTGTGAGGACATACGGAACAAATTTGATATGCTGCAGCATGGAAGAGTGAGGGGAACTTTAAGATTGTCAAAGAAATGAAAGGCTGCTCTTCTTCATGCTTGTAGTAGATGATGGGACAAGAAGTATTGAGTTTAGGAGATTCAGATGGGATAGAAGGTAACAGGTCTAATTTTTATTGCATGTTAGGCTATTTAATGCACTATTTTCTCATTTGCCCCTCACACATGACTATGTATATTGAACTTGTGCTTGGGATAGACAATGACTATTGAGGATAACCATGGCTGAAATTTAGTAAACTCATCCTTCAATCAGTAATTTCTGCAGTTTTGAAAGCTCTACTCCTTGTGCTGATTTTGAATAGGCTTTTCATCTATGAAATATATTTTTTTCTCTCTCACCGGCTCTTTAAGCAAAAATGCATGTACCTCCTTCCTCAGAAGAAAGGGGTTAGTGTTTTCCTTACAAAACAGCAGCATAAAAATTCACTAATTTATGAAGCTGAGAATCACTTTCAAACTTGCTTTCTGTAGATTGCCTTCACTTCTCATTTATACTACTAGTATGGATTTAAGAAAATACTGAATTTACAAAATTTGATTTCATACTCCCAATTAGAAATGGATACTAGTGTTGCAGCTCTGCAAAATGTGTTAACTAGTGAGTTTTTCAAGGACATTTAGCATGTGCTACATTTTGAATCATAGGACTATTGTCTGGGCTGGTTTTGATGTCACTTTGTGTTTACTAATTTTCATTTATATTTAGTGTCTTCATGAATGGCGGTTCTATTCATTTTAAATGCACCCTAATTGCAAACAGACATGAATGAATGCTTGTAATTAGCTGGAAACGAGAACAATGAGTGCATTACAATAAAGACTTAGGAGTTAAATGATCATCCAAAGCTGCGATTCAGAATTCCATTGTTAAACATGTAGAACTTCTCTTCACAGAGTTTGAATAACATACGTTTATGAAGAATGATGCTCACAAAAGTAAGTATTTCTGTAGGCAGCATTCCATTTATGCCTCTAGTACAGGTGTAGTTTTGCTGGAGGAAGAATGTGAGATCTGAGGGAACTGAAGTTCCTTTTTTCTATGCCTGCCTTCCCTCTACAAGTGCCTTTAACCTATTACGACCAATCCTAAGTCTCTGGAATCCAAAACTGATAACTCTTACAAAAAAGTAGTGAGTGTTCCAGATAACATGTATGTCTGGGAGAGGGTTCCGGGTTCCTAGTTGGTTCCTAAATTTATTCTAAGGAAACAGAAAACAGAGCAAACTTCAGATTCTTCTTTATAATGCCATGCAAGAGACTTCCTTTCAGGAAGTTTAGGTATTGAGTCAACAATGAAATGTTAATTGTTGAGAAAATACTGTAATTTTTTTTAATTAGACTATGATGTTTGATTGTAGCTGTAAAATTTTCAATGGTATTTGTTGAAAAGGTTTAAAGGCTACCAACGTAGACACTTGATTTTGCCTCTGACTGTTGGAAGTTTTTTTGCAGCCTGACTAGGAAAGCTAATCTTAGGAGAAAACAGAAGAAAGCAAAGTCAGATAGAAAACTGTAAGACTGTTAAAGTTTCAGTTATACTTTATTTATGTTTTTAAAAATCTGTGTTAAAAGTAATCACACAATTGAAGTTTTTCACCACTTCTGGGAGACAATTTTGATTTTTACAGAAATATCTGTATTTTCAGGAACTACTGTGATGTATATTTGAACCAGAACAAGAATGAAATCAAATGTTTGAACAACTTCTATTGATTCAGACTGTAATTTATGTAAGACCTCAGAGGTTAGATAGTTTGCTCAGAGGAATAGCTATACTTGTGTGTGAGTAGTTGTCCTAAGAAACCCAGTTAAAGGAGTGTAAATAAACACAGAATTTACTAAATGGTAATACAGTTTTTGTTTGGTTATGGTCTCTCATTTTTGTGTTCCAGAGCTCTTTCCTGGAGCCTATTAAGAGAGTAAATGTTTTGCTTTCATTGAGCAATGGGCATAGTTACACAGATCAAAGTCTTATTTCATTCTTCAGTCTATGATGCAGAGAGAGATTAAATTTAAGAATTTTTTCACTGGCTATTAAACCTATTTGCTGAATAAACTGTAAAAAGACACTGAAGGAAATTAACACCCACAGAGAAAATAAATATATGATGTCGCTACAGCCTTGAAAATTAGTGCGGCCTGATTCATCAACTTGCACTGTACTCTGGAACATCAAATCTAACGGACCCAAAACATCACACTTCTCAAGTTTTGGTGTAGCAAGATTTTAGTAGGCTGAGTAAAACCACAACTCACTCAACCAGGAAATGTCTCTAACAGATTCAGCCACTGGCCACTGCAGAGGTTCACGTGTGGCAGGAGTTAATGAAAATCAATCAAAATGAAATAGTCTTAGCTTTTAAAACTATTGGTATTTTCAGCCAAAACAAGATGTTTTGGAGAGGCTAAGGAATTCCGATCAGAGGCCCTTACATCTAAGATTGAAAGAAATAATTTTCATTAATTTTTCTAGCAGATCATTTAAATGCTTTTAAGCTTCTGCTTAGTGTGCAATTTGTGATATGGAAGCTATTTGAAAGAATTTCAGTTCTGGGCCAAAAAAATCAAAATCTTTAAAGATTAATCTCACCAATGTATTCTGCAAAAGTTTTTCTTTCTTTTTTTTTAAAGTGGTATTTCCTTCTTGAATAAGGCTAGATAAGCTGGTTTCTGTCTAGAATGCTTTTACCAATGCAGTTCCTCTTTTAAGACAGGTGGTATTCTTTGAACATGAGTTTTAAAATCTTAAAAGTTGAAACTCACTGTAGAGAGCGTGGAACGTATGGAAATTTGACAGTAATTTCAAATATGGCTATGTTAATAGTATTGGATTATGTTCATGTCCTGTGCCTAATGCCTAGTGACTAGATAAAAATAATTGTGAACAATTACGATACTCCAGTTTAATTGGCATCTGTGATAAACCATTAGAACCACTTTGCTTGCTAGTTGTAAATACATCTGTTCAACATAAGAAATAAAAATTTCCACAAAAATTAACAATTTAAATAAACTCCTCTGACTTGGAGAGCCTTATTCATACAACAAGTACAAGACAAGGGGACTCAGAAAAACAATCAGAAAAAGTCTAGAAAAATTTGGTGAGTTCTAAGTATTGTCTAACTTTAATTCACTTTAAAATAAAGATGCAAATAGTGAATAAACCCCAGCAGAGTGCTGCTCAAAGGAGACAGGTGGACAGAAATAGTGAACCATTCTGTAAAGAAATAAACTGGTATCTTTTATTTCTTAGGGGAACATTGATTCAGACCTATAAAACCAATGGAAAAGAACATTTCCACTATTGTAAACTGTGTTACTGTAACAAGTTATGCAGACAGTTTATAACAATATTCTATTTATGATTCTAGATTTTCCATGCATCAAATGAATCACCATACGTCTGTTTTTAAAGAAAACCACTTCAGTAGTATGTAAACTGGCCATTGTATTAACCTCAAATATCTCATGTAGATAGATTATAATACAAATAGATGGGGTTATATTACAGTAATTGCCAGTGATTTACCAGATATAAACTAATAAATTCTGTAGAATACATGAATAGAGAATTCAAAGTGAGCTAAAAGTATTCCCATTTATATTTTTATTCAATTAACTATATTCTTAGAAAAAACAGTATTTTATGTTTTATTCTCATAACAGAAGGTCTTAAGAATATTGGAATTATTCCCTCAGAAAGTATTTGAAAGTTTTTCTGTAATAATAATTTCCACCTCTCAAGATTTATGTGAACAGCAACAGCAAATCAGCGAAAATGAATGATTTCTTGGTAAATTGGCTATTAAACATGACCATATCTATGATATATATAATTACATTTTCTGTTCTTCAGCAAGAAGATGGCACAGTAAAGTCTGTGTCTGTAAGAATAACACTCTCCTAGATTAAAAAATCTGAAAGTATTGCCACAAAATTTGTATGGAACAATGGACTCTGCATTGCTCTTGTGTTTCTCATTTATTTTTCTTCTCCTGGTTTTTCATTTCCTGTTTAAATCTTAGATTCTAATCTTGTTTTCATAGCAGAAGCTGTGTTGTGTTTCTTTTTCGGTAGGGAACTCGTATTTTTCATGCCGTATAGTAAGCCAGCCTTACTGTCGAAGTACTTATACTGCCTATGCCACTGTTTGTTGTATGATAGTCATTCAGAACTTCATGTGTGAGTGGATGGAGGACAGAAGCTGCCCTGCAAAAACCTCTCTATAAGGCTGATTTTGAAGAGGCTGAGAACAAGAAGAACAAATTCATGACATTAGTTATTTCTGTTCCTGTTATTTCCTCTGAAAGCAGTCCTTCTCTAGGGTTGCCTGCACTCTGGAAGAAATCTGAATCCATTTCATGCAATTAAATGTCACAGTCTGAGAAATACTAACTTACTATCTCTTGTGTTAAGCTCTTTATGATTTTCACCTGGTGAATATACTGTAGCTAATAATGTCACAAAATCCTTGTTTAACAGGCAAAATAACATATCAAGACCAAAGCAATTACCAATGCACTTCAGATTAATTACAGAGTTAAAATGAAATTTTATTTAATTCACCTGCCAGCAGCTGAGTCTGGGACTGCATATTTCACTGTAGCAGCTGGTGACAGTACAAGCATCTAGGAAAGCACTTTCTGCAGGAGATGCTTGGAATGCCATCTACTGTTGAATAAGCAAAAAACCCGCCTCAAAACCCAAAACCTCTAGCAATTCTAAAATGAATCTCTGCTTACATCGTTACGTCTGCACATTTATTACTTGTGAGGCCATCTTTTTTTTTCCAGAATATTTAAAATACATTATGTAGAATTCAAGTAATGCTCTGAAAAGTGATTAAATGTGTGTGATTTCAGTATCCTAGCTTTTGTATCAGTTTTACAATTAGGCTTTCTCCTTTGTTTTATGTATTGCCTGCGAATTTTAGTTAGTTGTAAAACAGACTGAGGAATAAATAAAAAATAAGGTCTCATCTTTCCAATACAGAATGAATACAAATTACATTAAACAAGAGAAGTTGCAACCCAGACTCTGTAATAAATATCCCTTAAAAATCCTTATGATTAAAATTTTGATTTAAATGGAATGAAATACTAAGAGAAAGACTTTTATATGGGAAAAGAAAAAGAAAAGGTTTTTTTGGTCTTTTTAAGAAAAAACAAGTGTAGGATAACAAATGAAATGGTATTTGGTTATATGCTACTGAAGTTCACTCTGGTAAAATTGTGCATGGAGATTACAGATTTACTCAAGCTTGAGTAGTCTTGTAAACTTATTTGTTACATTGGGATACATTTATGCATGTGTTATTACTATCAAATTTATTGGTAAGGGTTTGCATTTTGGTCATGAACAAGACAATATAATTCACAGTCATCATGTTATAGTCCTCTTCATTTCCAGAAGTAAAGCGTGGCTTACTATAGTGCAACTATTGTGGTATGTTTCACACATCCTGTAGGCAAGACTGTAAACCATTTTTTTCCCTATTACACAAAATATTAAAAGATTACAGTGGTAGACCTAAGACCTAAGTGCTTTTGTAGCACTCCTATGGTGAAACCTGGTTTTTTTAAAGTAACATGAGGTATAAAGCAGAGTATTTGTCTTAAGGATTGTATTGGAGGAAAATTTTCTTTCGAATTGACTGTGTGTTACTGTTCTTAAAAACATAGGAAAAAACCCAAGCAAAACCCAAACCTGGCTGAATTCAAAGTGACAACTGTAATGAAGTTAAAGATAACTAGGATTTTCTTCAATTGTGTCTAAAAATACGTACAATCAAATGAGTTCTAGCTGCCAAAAATTAATCTTTGTTAGGAAATTAGGTTGTAGTAGTATATGTAACTCAAACATTTTTTCAATCCAAATCTCACCTGAGACTTGCTATGGGGTCCCCATAATTACGCAGAATTACATTTAGTAACAAATTTTGTGTGACAATTGGACAGGTTTGCCTCTGCCCCTTCTTTGAAAATGACAGAAAAGTCCAGTATTTTTTTCTGATTTGACTCCTGCTATTTTAGGTTGAATATTTTTTTTCTCTGTAAATCACCTGCCTGAAATATCCACATATCTGGAGGATTTATGGAAGTGACATTTGTTAAATTGGAGAGAGAAGATTAAACCCAAATAAAACTTTTTTTTTTCCCAATGAACTTCAACAGACATGTTTTTAAAGCTTTACCAGCTAAAATCTTGTTAATGCAGTTTAGAAAACCCTGAACATCCTTGGTGAAAGCAGTTGGCGCATATGTAAAGGCCCTACAGAAGTGTCAGGCTCCCATGGGAGGCTTTTCAGCCTGTACATAGCATGAGCACTGAGATTATAGAGAAGTCAGGGATTTTCAGGTTGCGTGAGAGAGACAGTAGTGTAACCACATACTCTGCAGGACAGATGACAAATGATTAAATTATTGTCTCACTATGTAGCTTCTTAAAGAGAAGAATATGGATTTTTGTAGGAACATAGTCTTTTTTTTGTCTAGAAAGGAGTCCGCTGACAGAACGAATAAATAAAATTCAAGGGGGTATTTACCTGTATCTCATGTCCTTGACATTGGATTTGGAAATTCATTCTAGCCAAGAATTCTGTAATACTAGCTGCTCTTTAAATGAGCCACTAGAAACTGAACAGGTAAACATCTATCAAAGAAAGTTTTACTAAGGCTCAAGGACTCCTTAAAACTCGCTTGCTCTCTTTAACTGCTGCACTTGACAGCCTTCACATGCATTGACTTGATCTTTGTTTTGCTCTTACTGCATTTCTAACACACGCTGATTTTTGATTTTACGTGTTGCAAATGAGCTGATCTGATCTTGCGGCTATTATATATGGTGTCAGGAGATGAACAGCTAACAGGTGATGGATAATTTACCCAGAGATCAGACTGGTGAAACTCCTAGTTGAAGACAGTTGGCAATGTGACAACCTGAAAAACACTTCTGGAACTGTAAGATTGGAAGACACTCCTTCACTGAATATATTTTCTTATGTTCATATTGTGTATGGGGGATGAATAATGCTACTGTCTTCTAGCTATTTTTATTGCCCCTCTTTGACAACATTGCTTGATTCAAGACTTTTTGTTAATTATTGCTTTATAATTTTTGTTTTTCCTGGTTTTTGTACATGCCTCGTTCCCTCAGCAGACACAAGATACCCAAGTGGGAAGCAGCTGGCGTATTCCACATGGCAACCAATTATAATGCTGACGGTTACAAATTCCCACTTACTCTGTGATAACCAAAATACTCTTTCGTTTGCTAAATATAGGAGAAAGCCGCAGTAGCCAATTTTAACCATTGTGGTAGGTTTGGACCAATACTAGATTTTTAACACTGACCTTTTAATATCGCCTCCCTGATCGAGGCCTCCTGCTTGCAGTTTTGGATGACCTTCAAAAGAGAGCATTGATCCGTGAATTAATTATTGGAACCCCACATAACATAATGGCTGCCATTCAGTGTTGTACTTACTTATTATTACAGTTGTACTACAGTCATTATCTCATGTGCTGATTTGTGACTTTGAGACATATGTTATGGTTTTACTATAGACACCATAACAGAAAGAAAAAAGTCTGACTAAGCTAGGAAATGTGTCAGAAGTGTGGGAGGTTTCATTTGGAGAACACGGTGCCTCTATCTCTTACTCCAGAAACAAATAATAGGAAACATTTTTACCCTGAAGAGTTCATATCCTAAGATAAGCACAGTCTGACTTATAGTGCTGGTTCTGAAATAATCAAAACACCCTGTCGGTTTCTTCAGTTTTAGAGTTGAAAGTACTGGGCTGTTAAGCACTATGTTTTCAGTTGCAGTGAACCACATTTTATATATATTTTCTAAAAATATTAGTGTCAGAATTTCTCCTGGAGACTTGTTTGTCTGGAACTTTTGATAGAACGATCCTGTTTCTAATTATCATCTAAATGTTAGAGTAGTCTTAATCTTGCAGAATTTATTATGTTTATGGTTGGTCTTCATCTGAGGTTCATGTAGGGATCTCATTCAGCTGGGACTATTATGCAGGAGCATGTATAGATCTGTGCTTATCCGTAAAGATGTATGGTGTTTTCTTGTTTCTGTTGTATGTATCTTTAACATAACTTCAGATTGGACTTCATGGATGTTTAACTTCTTCAGTGTGGATTTAGATAGATAGGTTTTAAATTTATTCTCTGTTACAGGTATTGTTTCTAGCCCAAGCACCCAACCTCTCCACCTGCTTGTTCACTAACATCAAATGTCCAATCACCTCTCAGCTGCTGATCTTGGAGGTGTTTTTGTGGAAACTGCTGATACTTTTGCTACAAACAGATCAAAATTAGTCAGGAAAATCACTTACACATTTCTTCAGGAAAATCTTTCCTTTGAAAAGGAGAGGGGAAGTGGGGTAGAATTTTATCGCTGGTTTTTTGAATCCTATTATATTTTCAGTGCCATTTTCCAGGGTATATTGGGGAGGAAGTTTTTCTATGTTAAGAAATATTGATAATGGTAAATACTTTTAAAAGATTATGATCATGTACTATGAAAATAGGAATATTTTAATTCCTGAGAAAGACAGTTACATACCTTAATCAAAAGTGCTGAAGACTGAAATCACTTGCTTTTGCTTTCCTTACCAGCTTCCCATGCAATGTTCAGCCCAGTTCATGTTGAGTAATGCTATAATTTTTTGAAGATTGTTGCGAAGTAATAATTTAGTAATTGCATTTTTAATCTGTGAAGAGTTTCATGGAGGGATTCAACAGTGATCTCCTTTTTACTCTTGTCGTTTAATGTGTAATCAGGGTTTTGGAAGGTAAGTGATGAGCCTCAAAATGCAGAAATCCAAGCTTCTTGTTGATATTTAGTTAAACATTTCCAAGTACAAGGGTAATTTCTTCCTTTGTAAGTATGGCAAGGATTTACTTATAAACTAAAGTTCTTACAGATTTTCAGACGTTTGGTAAGCAGCATATAATACCATAAAATATGAACAAGTTTGTTTATCTAGTGTATGTTGGATACACAATTTAGTGTGTTAAGGTCATTAAAGTTGGGGTTTTTTTGATCTACTTACAAATTTTTGTCAAAGTGTCTTTCATTTAAGATCATGTGCCCTTAAAGATGTAGGTCTCTGCTTTTTAAATGGGTTAGAATTTATTTGGTTAGGTAATGGAAGCATCAGCTTGTAAAGGATGCCTTTAAAAATATCTCCTTGATAGGCATTTTTTAGTAATAGACTTTTCATATTTTTCACTTTTATGGCAACTATCACAAGCATCGCAAACACAGAGATACCCTCTTTTTACTGCTCACAGGACATGACTTCTGCACAACCCTTTTTACTTTTCAGAATACTCTATAGTGTGATGTAGTCACAGTAGTCCTGTGGATTAGTAGTATCTCCGTTTTTAGAACTCTGTGCCAGAAATAGCAGTATCTAACTTAAAATCCATTAACTGACTTTGTACTTTTGCCTTCGCTCTGCTTTTCACTAGGTTTGCGTTGAGAAGACATTTGCTAATTATCAAATGGTTTTGGAACAGTTCAAATCTGCTAATAATTGGAGAGAGTTATTGAGAAGAAAGAGAGAGAATACCGTCTTTCCTTCAAAGACTATGTGTTGGCGTCTTGACTCTTGAGAGACCTGCTGTACTGTCATCAGGGCTAGTCGGGTCTGGCATGCAAAGAAGAACAAATGCAGATCCTGAGGATAGTATTCAGTTTAATTCACTTTGTAATATACGTTGGTGTCAAGGAGTTTAGCATTCATGCTGTTGTTTTTGTTTGAAAGATAGATGCTCTATAGGGTTTTTTTTTGAGTGCATAATTAGAAATCTGTTTTTGAGACAAAATTACTTGCGGCAGTCTTCTCTCAATTATTCTCTGCTTCTTTGCTGTGAACACAGCTGGAGGTCAATGTCAGTATTGTATCTGTAGAGGAAGCAAAATGTGAAGGTTCTTTTTATAGATCTGAGATTAGCCCTCCTTCTTCCTATATGATTTGCCTTAGTAAAACCAGATAGTTCTGCATATTAGTATTTCATCTTAATTCTTAATCAAGTTTAGTGTAACATGCAATGCTCACTGAGACTACTGTACATACAGTCTGCTTTGAGTTTGGGGCCGTTAGGCTGTATGTTCTCTAACCTTAGAATTTCATGCAAGTGTCCCACTCTCTGGACTTCATAGGCAATATATTTAATAAAAGTAGCTACTGTGGAAGCATCAACAATTTCACTGAATTGATACTGGCAACATCAATTAGAACATTAATTGTAAGAACAAATAAAAGTTTTATTTAAAAATAAACATTTTAAAATCAGAATCCCAAACAACAGATTGATTTGTATTCCCAATAGCTTCAACAAAAGTGCTAGGAAAAAATTCCAGCCCACTCAAGCCTGTTCTCACCACCTCACTGAGGTGCTTAGGAGGTAATGGGTATGCCTCTGATCCCCTCAGGCTAAGGAGAGCACAGAAAGCTACTGAGTAAAGGACTGTAACTACTGGCCTGTAACATTTTTAAGTGAACGTGACATAGTGTGTTATATGCTTTATGCGCAACTCGGTGTTTCTAGGAGACGTTAGGTACACCTGGACTAGTCCTGCAGATCAGATCTTGTGCTTTTAGGTCCTTAGACAGCAAAGTTGTGAATCTTAAGAGCGCTGTTTGGTTTGAGATAGGTATTAGGATGTTTATCCCTGCCAAGGATGGCTGATTCCAAAATCTGGATTTTCCCCAACTTCACTGGAGAAGAGCTAGATACCTGTTTCATTTCAGGTATCTAGCAGGTGTAGAGTGTGTTTTACAGGTCATTTTCATGGATTTAAGCACCTGAATTCTGCCCACGTGTTTTTGTTGCTGTACACCCAAGTATTTAAAGGTAGAGAAGAGGTCTAGTAACAGAGTGCTTGTTGGCTTACCTGTGACCACTGCATCTTTTGGCAAGAATAACGCACAGTTTTGGCATAGTAGATTTTAGAGAGCAGCTTTAACTGATGGCAGTAGATTGAAGAATAGAAAAGTATTAGGAGTTTAAAAGGCTAAGAAAATGTTTGTGTTAATGTTTTTACGACCTTTTCTCCTGCTTCCTATTTTATTGTTCTCTTCCCTCTTCTTTCTGTTCTGTTGTATTCATTCTCTGTGCCAGCGGGACTAGCCATAATCTCTGAGGAAATTTTTAGTACACGGAGAGAATCTAACATTAAAAAGTGTTCACTGAGATCTAACCTAATGATGTTAGCTCCTGGAAAAGATCAAAGGGATCTGGCACTTGCATGGTGTAGGCTTGCAGGGGAGTACAAGAGGAATGGTACTATAAATGTTTCAAAGCGCAAAGTGCATGAATGTTTCCCAATAACAAAGTACACAGTGCAAAAAACTCTTTATTGATGACAGGTAGAAAAATCCTGGCTTGTTTTCAAGTGAAGCAGTATGTGGAGTTGCGGTCTGTGCAAAAAAGTTGTGATAAAGGCTTCAGACTGTTTTAACATTTTAGAATTAATTTGGTCCTTGTGCAAACTGTCGAGTAAATTCCTGTAATGACAGAAATAATAAATATTGAAAATAGGTGGGAAGGTATTTAGTATTCTGTGCTGTTTGAATGCATTGTCCCAGTCACTGTTGATCAGACATGTTATCTGCAGCCTGTTGATGGTTTTAGTAGACAAGTATCGATCGGAAATTGTTTCTAGTGAATAACTGGATCTGGCGTTGTTCTTGGCAGAGTTTTTAGGGGATAAGATTGAGAAGATGTGGGAAGATCGGTCTGGAAGAAGCAAAATGCATTCATATTGCTTGGGTTTTTTCAGTTAGTCTGTTGAATAAATTGAGGTTTGAGGGTTTTTTGACCTGTCAATCCAATCCTTTTAAGCAATTATTAGTTGCTGATTTTTGAAAGGAAGGGAAAAAGCAACGTATATGTATGGGAGTACAGGATCTATTAAAACACTAAGCAGTTCTTGTAACCAAAGGAAATGCAACTGCATGTGTGTATGTAGACAGGTTTTAAGAATCCAAAGTCTCTTCAGTCCTCTTTTGTCTAGAAAAAGCTATTTAAACCATGGTTGTATTAAAAATATATTCTGTGTATTTAATGTAATACGTCATTATTTCTATCAGTTACTACAACTTCTACTTGTAATTTTATCTGATTGAAGAGTCTTTTTGGATCACTGATTGAATTCAGAATCCCTATCTGTTCCCTGACCTTGAAAGATAAATATTTGTGCTGTACACCTGAAGGGTCCAGGCCTGTTGATCCATGTGGACATTCATTTTTTTTCATATGGTAAAATCTATTTTTTTCAATAGAATTTTTCATTATTTCTTCTCAAATTGTACCTTGCCCTCCATGGTTGTTATAAAGTCAGGAAAGTTCATTGCCTAGTCCAGAGACTGAAGGATGTATGGAGAGTGCTCAAGGAATGCGTCACAGTTATATAATAATGGAAGCTGTTGTCCTCACATAACTGCAGTGTTGGAAATTGTGTAGTGAATGAGACACAGAATTGTAGGAGGAGAAAAGATTATTTCGTAGGAGATACATTTTGAGTTGTGGGATCAAAATATATCCTGACTTAGAACACAGCATTCCTATAAAATGCAGGGAAAATAATTTTTAATGCAGGTTTTCAAAGTGTCTCCAATGGGCAATGGTTTGTTTTTAATGGGGATAAACTAAAAATCTGATTGTGAGATTTTCAAAAATACCAAGGGTTTGCAGCAGCAATTAAAGTCACTAAGCATATAATATTATGTAAAGATACTAGATCCTTTTGAGAAAAACATACCAAGGATTTCAAATGACACGTTCAGAATTAGTGTACGCTATTGCAATTGTGATCTTTCTCTATTTTGATCTGAGTTCTACAGGTGAAAAAAATTGATCATGGTCACTATTAAAGGAAAGATGTTAATTATAATCTAGTTATGTGAAGTGCTCAGATTTCCATTGTTTAGTTCAACAGAAAAATTCACAATGAAGTAATAACTTAAAAGTGTCCGGTAAATACGTTTGGGAGTCATGTACAGAGAGGAATATATAAGGAACCATGGATTAGCTGCATATTCAGTTTTCTTTGTCCAGTTCCCATGGAGGTGATAGTTGCACTGTCTAGCTCTAGGTGTGCAGTTTAGGAGCTCTGAATCATTGCCTGGGAGTTTTTCCATCTCACAGTTAACCATATAGAACTTTTAGGCTCTTCATGTTGGGGGATCTGGAATAAATGTCCTAAGCTGCCTAGTGAAGAAAGTATGGATATACTTTGGTTTCCTGCCCCTCTCACCCCTCCACCTTTGAGTTTCCTCTGTCAGAAAACTAGTGTGGAATCTCTTGGTTAAAGATAATGTTATGATTAAGATGCATGGAAGAAAGGAATTGTGACTGCACAAGAAAATTTTCATGTTTCTTAATTTTTGAGTGTATGTATTTGGGGTGGTTTTTGTTTGTGTTTTTTTTTTTTT
>VZSC01003868.1:73189-92316 GCA_013398225.1 Steatornis caripensis
TTTTTTTTTTTTTACTGGAACATTTCTTTGTATCTAAATTTCTAAAGTGCTGGAGAGGAAAAATCATGCTATAAGACTTTTTACTGTGTGCTACATGTTCAGTTTTCCATTTCTGTAGTCAGTTTTGGAAAGTTTTTAGTGTGTCTTAGTGTCCACTTAATTCTATTGTAATCACTGGACGTTGTTTATTGAGGTATTCACTGTGATGTCACATGGGGAGGAGATGTGGAGCTATTTTGGTGAGCTTTAATTTTCTGTCTATCGTTAAGCATCTGCTTAAATTGTGAGCCTGCACTCCCTATTTAGTTGGGTAAGAGACTATTCTCTGTAGAGAAATTCAGAATATCTGTTTAGGAATCTTTTGGGTTTTTTTTGAACATACAGGAAAGCTAGATCCTAACTTGATATTTAAGACACTTATCTACTATTAGAGGATGTAAATACTCCTGTGAGTATATGTCACCGTTCTTGGGTTTGGTGGAAAGGAAATGCCTAGAACGTCAGCTTGCTCGCTCTAATTAAAGCATGTGTTACAGATAGAATATCTTCCTAAAGACAACGGACAAATACTAATCACTACTATACAGACCTACTGTATTTATTATCTAATTATTTATTTTCTCAAGTCCTAGTAAATTTTACTCAGAGTAAAATTCCTTAGCTTTCCTTCCTTAGTTTTTAGAGTTACATTGCATGCAGACCCTGACATCATTGCAGTTTAATAAATATAGTGCAGGTTTTCCTTTAATCCATTAGTTGAGGATATTGCATTTTAAATGGCATGTTACATGTTATACATGACTTTGAATTATGATAAGCAATTTGGTTGTAAATAAAAAACCCAGATTATAGTTAACACAACCAGAGCACCTTCCTTTGCATTTATAGCTGAATGTATTGCTGAAAATGTTCTAACGTAATATTCTGTCCAAGGAATTAGAAGGCAGTTATAGAACATTACCAATTTAATTTTGTAACTGAAAGTTTTAGATACTTGGCATTCCCCTTATTTAATCCTAAATGGAAATAAGCACAGAATACAACCCAGTATAAACATATGACAAATACTAAATGACTTCCTCTTAACTCAAAGTAAGAACTTTCTCCTGCCCAATTGGCACAGATTATAGAACTTCAGGGTAGTTGTTTTACAACATGTTGCACTCAGTTGTGCAAACTTATCTTTTTAGGGTTAAAGAAGAGCAAAAACCACAGCTGGCACAGTAAGTAAAATATCTTAACAATGCAGTAGGCTTAACTTTTCTACCTTTGCCATGTTCTGCTTTCTGCACCTTTGATGGTATTAGCTTTCACTAATACCTGATAGGCTGCGAGTAGTCTGTCATCTGCTTCCTGACTGGCTTGTAAGAGAGCTGCCTGCAGCTTCTTACTTCATCCACATGTTAGCTGGATGTAGGCTCTTGCTGCCTGCTTGTGAACTGGTGACCTGTAAAACTTTATTTCCCTTACATCCTTAGTGGCTGACTTAGTATTGCAGCTAACATTCCCATTGGCTCTAGCTTTTCCGCCTGTATATTTCTATTGACATTGGATAAGAAAACATTTAAACTAGTGTGGTTTTATTGGTTATTCAGTCACATTATTTGCTTATTTAAACAGGTGGTTTCCCTTTAGTGGGATCACTGAGCTGGTAAATAACGTTCTTCAACCACAGCAAAAACAGCAAAATGAAAAGGAGCCCCAGACGTAAGTAAGCTGCTCTCTGTAGACTAAGTAATGTCTGTGTAGCGTTAAAACATACTGGGGAGTACGTTTAAAATAATTGCCCGTTTAGAGCATCCTGCTGAGGGCATTTTACAAGTGGACTCTGTTTGCTTTCTCACCCCTCATTTGCAAAGGGAAAACTGACAATCAGGCTGTACTCTCCTTATCAGTAATTTAAGGGATTACATTAGAATACAATCATCTAAGGAGTTACTGCTGCTCCGTTTCCCTTTCTCTGCTAATGTTCCATACATGAAACTCCCAGGGAAGTGACGTGTTTTCTGTGCATGAGGAGCTGGAATGATAAGACATGTAGTATTACATAGAGCATGTCTATGCACATGCATGGTATTTGTGATATTGATGGTGCATAGAATGCTATACAAATCTACATAATATGTATGAAGAGCTTTTTAAGGACCAGGAAAATGTCATTTCATTTTTTCATGCTTCTGAAATATCTGTAAAGTTTCAAAACTTTAGCAGATATAAGGTGAAATCTTGGGTCTGTCAAAGCTGACTTTGATGGGGCCAGTGTTTCATCCATGGACCTTTTACAGTGCTAAGCCAGTATGGGAGCTGTATCAAAAATTTTACTTTTCTTGCTATCTGAAAACTTTAAGATGTAACAGAAACTGGCAAAGCTAGGACATTGAGTCTTAGAAGAGAACTTAAAGCATGGAGCTGAAAATATTCTTTTCATAAAGAGAAACTAAAATATATTTATTATTTCAAATTCTTAAAATGTGACTTTTGGTATTATTTATGCTTTAAACAGTTAAGTTTCTGTCTTTTCTTTCTTCTAAAGAGCAATGCCTTCAGGTTCACATGATAAAAGAAATGTTTGAACTCATGCATAACCAGCATAACATGCATATAACTTGTCAATTATTTTCCAGGCAGAATTAGTTTTAGTTTATTTTTAAATATGTATATTTAAGTGGTGTTTGATACTTGTGGGCCATAAAAGCTGTGAATAATTTTTTGAGAATACGTAGTGAGAGATTTTCACAAAATTAATTGGAGAAATAGACTATAAAATTGATATTGTGTAAAGCAATGTATTATTCTGAGCTCTGTTTCTGACATCCTCACTTAAGTTCTTATAAAATTGCATATAATATTAATAGTGAAGTTTTTCTTTATTGGTTATTGTTAGATACTGGCAATATTAAACTTTGCTCACAACACCTCAGTACCTCCTTTGTACTCCCAGTTTCCTTAGTGCAGGAAAGTTTGTTCTGCTTACCAGTGTTGTACATATGAAGCATATGGCTTTGAGGAAACTGAACTGAACTGCATGCTCAGTGTAAACAGTTGAGTTATAGTTGCAAAAAATATTTATAAATGGTTACTGCTATTATGGAAGGATCTTTTTTGAAGTGATCTCTTTGGGAACCACCTCTGTTCAGTGTTTTTATTAAATAATTAAGAAATTCAGTTGTATGCTCTGTGAATTTACAGATGGCACAAGGCTGGGGGAAGTGTAACTTCTAATATCAGGATTATACTCCAAAATTTTCCTAAAAAATCCAAGCTATGGTTATGATGTTATGATGACATTCAAAAGGATAAATGCAAGGTGATGTAGTTATATAGGGATAGTTTATGTGGTTCACATAGGACAGAGAAAAATAGCGTAGGTAGAAGTTCTTTGGCAGAGAATCTGGGAGCCATAATAGTATGTAAATTGAGCAGGAGCTGGTATTGTGAAAGAGATAACCCTCATACCGGAATGTGTAGACACTAGCCTGGAAGTGCTGTGAAGGAGCTTGCACAGTGCTAGGCTTTGTTAAGGTCTCACCTGGAATGGTGTGCCCTTTTTCGGACAAGTCCTTCAAAACCAGTGTGGAGCAGTTGGAATTCAGTGGAGAGTAATAAGAATAAATAATTAGGTATCTAAGAAACATGGCATGTATAAGGAAAGATTGAAACATATGAGGTGAGTTAGGGTCCTGAAGAGAAAATCCCAGAGTATGAAGGAGATGGACAAATCTTTAATTATGCAGGAAGTTGATGAAAACTGGAAGGAAATAATGTCTTCTCTGTGTCTCTGATGGTGAAGCAGAAAGGAGTAAACTTACGTTGCATCAGGGAGGATTCAGCCTGGTAGGGAAAACTTTTTAATGGAAGGAAAACTTAAAATGCCTGCATAGTTTGCCTAGAGCTTGTATGGAAGCTGTGTCACTGAAAATCTTAAG
The DNA here is from genome assembly GCA_013398225.1 of Steatornis caripensis. Taxonomy (NCBI): domain Eukaryota; kingdom Metazoa; phylum Chordata; class Aves; order Caprimulgiformes; family Steatornithidae; genus Steatornis; species Steatornis caripensis. Next base: position 77,116 of record VZSC01003868.1, read on the forward strand.
GAGTGGATTTGGCAAATATCTGTTAGAAGAGACACAAATGTAGCTGATCCTGCACTGGGACAAGAGAAGGGACTCTAAGTGACCTTTTAAGGAATCATAATAATGATTGAAAACATAAGAGATCTTGTTAGAAATTTTGGTTTTGCTCCAGTGAAAGTATTATTGAAGAATGTGACCATATGTCTTTATGGGCAGAGACAGGATTAATGTGGCACCCTTGGACATGAATTCTGTACCACAAAATCACAGAATGGTTGAGGTTGAAAGGGACTTCTGGAGGTGATCTTGTCCGACTCCCCTGCTCAAGCAGAGTCACCTAGAGCCAGTTGTCCAGGACCATGGCTTGATGGGTTTTGAATATCTCCGGTGTTGGAGACTCTAGAACCTCGCTGGGCTAGAGATACATGTGCTAGTGCTCATCATCTCTACAGTAAGAAGTGTTTCCTGATGTTCAAAGGGAACATCCTGTGTTTCAGTTTGTGCCCGTTGCCTGTGGTCCTGTCACTGGGCACTGAAAAAACCCTGGCTTCGTCCTCTTTGGCCCTCCCTTCAGGTATTTGTATATATTGATAAGATTCCCACCTGAACTTTTTCTTCTCTAGGCTAAGCAGTCCCAGTTCTCTCGGCCTTTCCTCATTTGGGAGATTCTGCAGTCCCTTAATCATCTTTGTGGCATTTTACTGGACTCTCTCCTCTATGTCCGTGTCTCTCTCGAAGTGGGGAGCCCAGAACTGGACACAGAACTTAAGGTGTGGTCTTACAAGTGCTGAATAAAGGGACAGATCACCTCCCTCAGCCTGCTGGCAATACTTTTAACTGATGCAGATGAGGATACCATTCACTTTCTTTGTGGCAAGGCATGCTGGGCAGCCTCCAGCATGTGCTGGTGCATGGGGTTGTTCCTCCCCAGGTGCAGGACTTTGCACTTTGTGAGATTTGTGAGGACTTCACTTTGTGAGATTCCTGTTAGCCCATTTCTCCAGCCTGTTGAGGTCTCTCTGGATGGCAGCTCAACCTTCTGGTATATCAGCCACTCCTCTCAGTTTGGAGTCATCTGCAAACTTGCTGAGGGTACACACTGCCCCATCATCCATTATGTTAATAAAGCTATTGAACAGGACTGGACCCAGTACCGACCCCTGGGGTAGCTGGCCTCCAACTGGACTTTGCCACTGATCACCACACTCTGGGCACAACCATTCAGCCAGTTTTCAATCGACTTCACTGTCTGCTCATCTGGCGGGTACTTCATCAGCTTCTCTGATGATCTTTCGGGAGACTGTGGAAAGCCTTACTGGAGACAAGGCAGACAATATTCACTGCTTTCCCTTCATCCATTTTTTTCGTTGTAGAAGGTCATCGGGTTGGTTAAGAATGACTTCCCCTTGGTGAATATATGCTGACTACTTCTGATCACCTTTTTGTCCTTCATTTGCCTAGAAATGGTTCCCAGGATTAGTTGTACCATTGTATTCCCAGGGATCAAGGTGTGTCTGACCAGCCTGTGGTTCCCTAGGTTCTCCTGCTTGCCCTTGCTCAAGGTGGGAGTGACATTTGCTTTGCTCCAGTCCTCAGGCACCTCTGCCAATTGCCACAATCATTCAAAGGTTATTGAGAGTCATCTTGCATATCTGGTCTTCCCTGATGAAGAACACTCTTATCTCCAGCTCCTGTGTACTTCATCATGAGTTTTATCTACAGCATTCAAGATATTTCCATGTTGTCATCCTTACAGAGTAGAAATCCTTTACTGCCCCCTGAAGCAACTGCTTTCAATGCTCAGTAACTAGCCTGTTAATTTTTATTTCTTTACATTCCTATGGCATATATTTTGTAAAAGGTATGTTCAGATTGTTTCTCATTAGGATTTGGTGGTCTTTATGCCTAAGGGTTTGACTTGGAGTTTATGTTTTTGTTTTGCATGGATCTTGGAATATTATGTTGTGGCATTGAGCTCCAATCAAAATAAAGGAATTCCTGTGCTAGGAGACACTAAAAATCCATCTAGTCTACTATTGTGTTTTGGCAGTGCCCAGCAATGGATATGTAAGAGTGCATGTAAAGAGGAGGGCATGCATAAACTTATTCTGATAAAGCCACTTGACTTCAGGTATTTTCGTGGCTTCCTGAGGCAAAGGCTGCATACATATTGCTATATTTATTTCAGGCTATTAGGAATCTATCCGCCATAGGTATTTTCAGTCTTATTTTAAACCTATTTATATTTTTGGCTTCAGAACTTCGTGAAAATTAAATCTACAATTTAATTATCTGCTATATAGAAGAATTGTTACCCTTTGTTTGCTTTAAACCTCCTGCCTATTAATTTCATTGGAGAGTTCTAGCCTTGTGTTATGTAATTCCTTATATACTTTGTCTTTCTATGCATAACCTTTACACTTTCCATTTCTATTTTCTAACCTTTCTATTTCTAACCTTTACATTTCTATTATATCCCATGTAGTCTATTATATTTCATACAGTCGTCCTTTTAAGCTGAAGAGTCAAGTTTCTCCTTCTATGAAGGGCACTCTGTGCTTCTAATCATCCTTGTTGCCTTGTCTCCTTTGAAAAATTCTATTAGGTCTTTTTGAGTTAAGGGTGACGAGCGTCACTCACAGTATTCAAGATATGAGAACTCTGCGACTTTTATACATGGCTTAGGAAAGGAAGTTTCTAATGTTTGCTGCTTTAAGACATGCAAATATTGAAAAAGATTCTATTTTTCCCTTTCCCTGTTAATTTTCAGGTTGGAAGTGAGTCTCTGGTTGGTTTGATTGCTTGCTAAGAACTGTAAGAGAACTATGATTGCCTGGGCTGCTGGAGTTGAGCCTTTCTTCTTGCTTTGATAAATATGAGGACATTATTAATAAACAGTAGACAAAATACAGTCAGCATCAAAACCCATTAAGCATAATGCCTTTTCTACCTAAAATACGTCAAAATAAATAGATTAAAATTTTTAATTGCCTTTTTTTACATTCACTAGCTTAATTCTAGGAGAGATTACAAAATGTACGTTGCTTAGCACAACATGGGGGATTTTTTCTGCTGAAAATGGCTTATTATTAAACAGATACTTACAAGTTTTTCTTGAAGTTACGTTGTCATTATAGGAAAATGAAGATTGAACATTACTGTAAAATGATATTTGCTAAAACCTCTTTCTGCAAATTTTTATGTAAACTAAATTAATTTTGCTATTGGTAGAGCACTCCAGCAAACCAGTAAAATCCCTTAAAAAATTCCATAAAAAATGATAAAGGAAAGAAATTATCCATCAAGAATGCCTTATTTTTACACTTCAATTCCTTTTCAATTTGAAATACCAAGTCATACCGAATTTTCACAATATATACTGATTCTCTGTGATAACACACATAGTTTTCTTAACATGCCCTGTCCTGTTGGTATAAAATCACTCTAGGTGTAATGGAAAAGTTTTCAGTATATGAATGTATGTATTGTCTCCCAGTTTGAGCTAAGACACAACCAATTTTCTTTTAGTAATTTTGCTTTTTAGTTAAGTCTCTTCTGAGAAGCTGCACTCTCTGAAATTCACTGCATGTGTTTCCAGACAGTGTCTGCTCCTAGCAGTGATAAGGCTCAGTGTTTATAGTTAGTGCTGGAACGTCAGTAGGAATGGTATTGGAGAAAGGCTCTTGCTTATAGTTATTCCTATGGAGACGAAGGTCGATGCTTGCTTCTGCTGACTTTCTTGTGCACCAGAACTGAAAGAGCAGAGAAGTGGTCACACCTGCGACCCTGCAGTGGGGAGGAGCGGGTCAGACAGGTGACCCAAACCTGACCAAAGGGAGTATTCCATCCCATACGCATCATACTCAGTATAAAGCTGAGGGATCACGAGGGTCAGCCTCTTCTTTTATGGCCAGCGTCCGAGGAGCACTCTGTCCAATTCTTCTGCCTGCAATCCTGATCTGTGCATTTCTGAATCCAGCTGCTGTCTGCTGCTGAGTCCAGTCCGGGACTTTTCCGGGGTGTGCCCCGCAGCATCTGAGTGATGTGATCATCATCAGGGGGAGCTCGATTTTGGTTTTGTATATATTTGTATGTATTTTATTATTTTTTCTGTTATTATTATACATTATTATTGTAGTTAGATTAAAGCTGTTTTAACTTTTCCAACCCGTCTCTCTCCCTTTTCACCGCCCCTCCCCCCTTTTGGGGAGGGAAGGGGTTAATAAAGAGCATCTGTCATCCCCTTGATAGCCAGCCTAGCTTTAAACCCTGACCGTACTGGTAAGAACAGGTACTGTATTTATAGAGAAGAAGACAGTGTCATTATTCCACATCTCTTTTAAGGCACTGTTGCATAAAGTTGTGCAAAAGAGTATAATAATTGTAAGATGCAATACATACAACATATTTTTGGTTTATGATGCAACTTACTAGTCTTACTAGTCCCCAAATTCAGCATTTGACAGGTAGACCTCCTTAGGTTAGATATGTTATTTATTTCACAAACTTAGAAATGTCCGGTAAGGAAGTATTACTGGATATTTTAGTCAATGTCTGAATTAAAGCAGTCTTTGAAATAGACTGCTCCATTTATAAGAATCTCTAATAAATTCTAGTTAAAATAGATTGACATTTCTCAAATACTTAACACAAATCAATGGATAATTATTTTTGTATTCTAAATTTACTGTGTGAACTATATGTCCACCAACCACTAGGTAACTTTGAATTTGTTCAGATTACCTATCCCAAGTGTGATAGCAAGCCTGCATAAACAAGTATTTGATAAAATTTACACTATATATAGTCAGCAGGTTTATTTGCAGTCTCTGTAGTTCCTGTTCAGTATGGCTTTTAATAGAACCTGTTGAAAATAACACACTCCACTTGAAGGAATGTTTTTCTGAAAGTGAAAAATATGTCTCTGCAGCCAATACACTTGTGAAATTGGAGTAATGAGATGTCTAGCACTATACTGTGTTTATTTTCTTAGGCAGTAAGATGGAAAGAAAACAGAGTAAATGAGCTAAAAATAAAATTATAACTTGCAGTATAAAAAAAAGAGAAGCAGGGAGATTGTAGATATTTCAAAGTAAAATATAAATCCACAAAACACGTTCTTAACCATAAAACTGTTTTTGTGTCCATAATAAAGTAAATGTGAGATACCTAAGCAAGTTTTGTTGTGTGATTCTGATGACTGATTGTGACTCTTACTGTTTTGAGACTATTAAGTTTACTCTTTGCAGCGTAAGATTATGGTTGTCTGAGTTGTAAAGGTGACCCGGACTTTTCTCAGATATTTTTCTTAAAATATTTAATACCAATATTCAATACTTAATGTTGGTTGGATTGTTCACAATGTTGGTGAGGCCACGGTAGTAGTCATGGATACGGTGGAACTCAGCTTTATCAGAAGGCAAAGATAAACCTGTTGGGCAGAGGTGAATATATTCATAATAAGAAATATATTTGTATATTTAACTTGGATCCAACTGATCTATTTTAATCCTAAAATTTACACAGATTTGTAATTCTGCAGATGTACCCACAGAATGTGATAGACGAAAGATAATAGGTTTCACATTTTTATAAATTAAGAAATCCTACTAATAAGGAGTTAAGAAATACTCAGGGCAACTTGAGGAATCTATTGTTTAAGAAAATATCTATTTGTGAAAGAAAATGTAATCTTTAAACAAAAATCAGGTAATATGGTATAATGAGGTATTCTTGGAGGATCTGGGGTTAAGAAACAGACTTGCAACTAGAAAGCGAAGAAAGAAACCAAAAATACCCAGCTGGCCAGTAGTTAGCATTATGGGCAGGGCAAAGGTGAAAAAAGCCCCCCAAACTGAGATAATTGAAGTGTATATACTTTACTCGAATAAGAAATTGGATGAAATAGTAATAAAGGAAAATTATTCCACTGATTTGTGAAGTAGGACTGAAATGGAGCTATATCTGAACTATTTCGTATACCAAAATCTCTGGATATTATGTGTATGACTGAAGAACAGAATGTTTGCATATGTATATACATATAGGTGTAAATAAACCCGTTACTATCTAGACAAAGCAGACTGCAAAATGTTGGGACATAGTTAAAGCCGCTCCTAAAAGCTTTGTGTATTTCCTCTCTGTTATAATTTTTGAAATTTCTCAGAGTTCGTGGATGTCACAGGCTGTGGTGCTACTAATATGCTGACAACATCCTGCTTTGAACTGCTTCCCAAAAGACGTGGACAGTACCCCTAGAGGGCTGACGGGTTGCCCGAATGAGATAAGCAAATAGATGTAGAAAATGCTGGCTTAAGCTTAACTTAAGCAAGACAGAAGTGATACTCTTACTCTAATAAGAGGAAAGCATGTTAAGCGTGCAGCTGAATCAGTGACCTCAGTCTCCAATGGAACCTGCCTTCGTGACAGTGACAAAAGTGGTTCTTGCAAAACGAAAGGCTGTCCACTCAATTTGGCATTGACCATAACCGTAATGGCTATTTTCATTCTTTTTTTCCAAAGAACTATGCATTTCATTCTGTGAAGAACTGATGATAAAGTTCATACAGCAAGTTCAGTTTGTATGATGCTTGTCAAATCTTGTCTTAGGAAAGTCAAAACTTCTAGAGAGGATCATATCACAGCTGCTGCACTCTACTGTCTGTGCATTATTCTTAATAATGTAAAGTCTTTCTCCTTAAAATGACAGGACAAACTGTATTTTGTGAGTAACAGTGATGTAAACCTTATTTTACTTGCCATATTACTAGTTCCAAGACTTCTGTTTTTATCAGAAGTTATTCCAAAAAATGGCACAAGATGGTTTTGACTTGCCAAATAAAATTTGAACCTTGCTTTCCCTGTTATTCGTGATCTTTTTAGACTGCAAGTGATCATTTACATGTACAACAAAATGTGGCTATCAGTATAGTTCCTATCCCGTCTCTGGTTCTAAGTGAGCAACTTCCCTCAAGCTCTTATGGCTGAAGGATGTGAATATCCATTACTTACGTTTTTGTTTCCCTCCTCTAACATGCTTCTACTTTCCCATGCAATTTTCAGTCCTTTACAGATACCTGCTCCTTTATTTCCTTTTTTGTATCTGTCAGGGACTAAGCTGGCAAAGGAGTGGCTGTTTTTGCCGAGACAGTCTGACTAAACCTTGCTGGAAGTATTAAAAAAAGCTGCAATTTTTACAAAGGGCAGACTCACTTTCAGGGTAGAGCGTATATGGAAATGTAGGTAATTATTAGTTGTTGAAAATACAGATTTACATTGTGGAGACATCTGGAATTTTACTTGGAAGCGACTATTTGGTGCATCCATAGCTGCTGCTATGTAAGAGTATTTTTCATGGATTATGTCTCAATTTTTAACCATTCATGGTTATATGGTGTATATATTTTAAATTAATGTCAGTTTTGAGGGAAATCCATGGTTGCAGAAGTAACTTTTTTTTTTAACCAATGAAATATTCTCATAAGCAACATATTCTTAGCTTTCTTACAGAGCTTCAGTTTTGTTAAAGTAATCTCAGTCAAATTCATGGAGACAACTTGGCAGAGACTAAGAGAAGAAAAAGAGAATACCTTCTGGATCTTATGTTTTGTTTGCATGTTCACACAACTATTGTCAGCTTCTGGCTTTCTCTTGGTCAGACATTTGTCTTCTGATACTCGGGTAGAAAATACAGAATACATGAAGTGGTATCACGCTGATAAATAGTGGCCAGGTTCATGATTCTCATTGTGAACATAATGAATACCAAAGTCTGAATTTCCCTGGGCTTTATATTATCTTAAGTCACTTTTCATAGCATGCTTTAAATCACTCTTTGCCCTCTAGTAAATTTTTCATACTGATTCATTATTCCTATTGGGAATATAGGTCCAGCACAAAAGTTGTATCATATGGAAATACAGTTAAGGTGCTTGCAACTGAAGGAAAGTTTGGGAGCTCAGCAGTTCTACAGCATTCCTGTGTAGACAGAATCCTAGTCTGAAACCTAAAGGAGAAAACCACACGGTACATCCAGACTGTGCTTGGTTTATCATCTAAAGGCGTAATGATGTAATTTGGCGTCATGATATAACCCGAGCTGGCAACTAGGCGCCATGCAGTCGCTCGCGCCCCCCCCGCCCAGTGGGGTGGGGGAGAGAGTTGGAAGGGTTATTACAGTTTGTTAACAACTTTTGATCCTGCTACAATTTGAAGACCAGATAGTAATGATGATAGTGCTCTCAGTAACAACTTAAATTGTACCAAGATATGGTAATGAGGTAAGAAACATCCAAAATTCCTATAAGGAAATGTGGTTCTTTTCTTGTAACACAGTACATTGTTAACAAAGCTTCTTATTTTTTCGAGTTTATGAAAAAAGTGTCTTAAACGTCCTTGTAAATAAAAAATATAGCCATTTAACAAGGATCTGAAGTCAGCAACAGAGTATGAAGTTGTGTGCTTGTTTTATTTGTGACTCTGAAAGCTGGAACAGTTGTTTATTGTTTCCTTATACACTGACCTCTAATGGAAACAGTGTGCGCAGATTTATGTGCTGTAGAGTAAACATGCAAAAAGGACCCCTGTAGTGTGTGGAGAACAGAGATCTGTAGCATGCTATTGTCATCACTAACTGTGGTATTTCTGGGCTCTGGTTAGTTGAGACAATTCCTTTTAATAACGCAAAAATATTTTCGTAGACCATCTTTGTCAAACTCAAGATTTCCCTTTTCTAGTTCAAAGATTTCTGTGTCCATCTCTGACAAGTTTTATCTCCCAATGTATTTTCTTTTGGCTCTCTGGGCTTGTCCACTCTATTACAATTTTCTTCCCCATGGACATCAGTTATTGTTGTCAGTATTTTCTGTGATTCTAAACATTATAAATTTCAATTAATGCTAGTGGATTTGAAGAACAGCTCAACATGTTACAGTGTTGCCTGCATTATCTAATTTAAAAATGTGTCAAAATAGATTCTGGTAGTTAGTGTGCTTTTTGGTTGAGAGAAAATAGTAAGCTTAGTGGTCAGAATCACAAAATCAAAGGATGTTGGAACTAGGTATGTCTTCAGTGGAACTTATTATCTATCTATCTATCTATCTATCTATCTATCTATCTATCTATCTATCTATCTATCTATCTATCTCTTCCCTAAAAAGATGCTTCTGTGAGTCATGCTACTACCTCAGGAGTACTATAAATGTAAAGACTATGTTCAGGAAGCACTCACACAAGACAGTACACATATGGATGTCTATCTTCATCAGTTTGGAAATATTTTTATGGCACAGTTAACTTGGGCTTGTTTTGAGAAGCTTCTGTTTTCACATGAAAACTGCTGACTGGAACTCACTGTTGTGTTCAACTCTTGTAAGTAGGCTCACCTGGTGTTATAGGCTCAGAGCTACTTTCTTCAGGGATGGTTCTCTAGACCTTTTGCATGAGGCTGTAGACTAAAACATTCCTTCAGTGCCTCTCCTCAATTTATTCCTCCTTCTTACCTTCTTTCAACCTCTTTCATTGTCTTAGCATTTCACCTGGAAAAACTCAGAATGACTTTTCCAAAAGTGGAATAAAAAGCCAGAATATTGAGTATCATCACACGCGTAAGAGTAGGACTAATGTAGATGTGTTAACTCGTTTGGTTTTTGTGGAGCAGTAGCTTCCTCCCAGAGCAGTTCTTGTTTTTTTTTTTTCCTATGTAAACTGATAGTAAGAAAGTGTAAGTAAGAACACTAAGAATAGTAAGTAAGTAAGTAATAGTAAGTAAGTAAGAATAGTAAGAAATACCTTCATTTCTTGTGCTGTACGTGTTACTGAGTGATTGGAAAGTTTCTGAAAATAACTAGGAGACATTTTTTAATTATTGAATGCATTGGGAAGAAAGTTGACCTGGAATTTGAAGTCAGAGATGTACAAAAGGTTATTTAGAAATAAAAATAACATTTTCTGAAACAGAGTGACTAAAGTCACCGAAGACTTTTAATTACGTGTATCAAATGCATCAGACGTTTTAAATCAGCAGTGATTGGTGTAATAAAAAAAGGCTTTCAAAGCATAGTTTTAATGAATGGTAATTTGAGATATAAAAGATTCTAAGTATTTTTATTTTGCACCAGAGGTAGAGGTATTAAGACATGAAAAGAGCATAATGAAGAGTGTTAAATAAATATTCAGCAGAGAGAAGAGATTTAGTGGTCGTGGTTGAATCAATTGTAACATCATAACTGCATAATTACCCTCAAAAATTTGGATCAAATTTTTAAAAAATAAGAAATCTCGTTCATGAACCGATAACCAATTTCAGAACCAGGAAGCAGGTTCTAAAAGAGTTAATGACAGTAACTGTAGAAGTGCTGGTGGATACCTTTTAACTCCACAAAGGCTACCTGTGTGGTTTAAGCCCCACGTCTGAACATTTGCTATTGCATGCAAGTGCTGACGGTATTTTGTACCTGTGCAAATGACTTCCATTAATAACCCAGTTGTGGGTAGTACTGATGCTACTACGAAGTCTTGAGCACTTCCAGCTGCTAATACCACCACTGGAAACAGTGGTTGTTTTTCATGCTAAGTTTCACATAGCAGTGGGTATTTTTGCTTACTTGCTGGTTGAAAGCAGAACCAGTCCTGTCTGTAATCAGTATTGGGGGAATTCCTGTCCCCTGGAGTCAGGAAACACAATTAGGCTTGCTGGAAATACAATTAGGTTGCCCAGCTGCAGAGCTTTTCAAAATAAAGTTCAGACGTTGGTTGCATGCTTTTAAACTCACAAATCCTTTCAATAACATCTCTGTTTAATTGATAGCTATGAATCAGTGTTGTGTTTGTCTTTGGAAGAGTTTATTCTCTCGATTGCATTTATTTTGATGTATTTGCAGTGATTGTATTACACGTTTCAGAGTAAGCGAGGGTGAATAAAGTGTTCTTTTCACTGTTGCCTTGTTCTATTCCTTTGATAAGGAATAGTTGGAGTATTTGGTCAATTCATTACATAAAAATACAACNAGAGTTTATTCTCTCGATTGCATTTATTTTGATGTATTTGCAGTGATTGTATTACACGTTTCAGAGTAAGCGAGGGTGAATAAAGTGTTCTTTTCACTGTTGCCTTGTTCTATTCCTTTGATAAGGAATAGTTGGAGTATTTGGTCAGTTCATTACATAAAAATACAACAAAGTATTGGTGTCTTAATTGAAGGGATGTGGAGGGGCAGCAAGACTAGAGGAAAGAAATGTCTGTTTATCCTCCCTTATTCAAGGCAGGAAAGGACTAGACTGATTTAGAGAGGCTGGCCACACGATGTGGAGCTCTGCCATGTTTACCTAGGAAAGACATACTAGATGAGACACTTGTCCTTTCTTACCACGTGCAGATTTTTGTGATGTGGTGGTAGTCCTCAATCTAGTTGAAGATGACTGAACACATATCCGAAACATCTCAGGTATCTTCCAAAAGGAGCACGGTCCTCAAAACATTTGTCTCATGAAACCCTCAGTCAGCTCTTCTGTTTTACAGATCAATGTATCTTTTTAATTTTTGAATGTAATCATTCCCATTTGCTTTAACATGTGTGCTCACGGGTGGCTGTCTGTGATCATGATAGAAGTAATATTGATTTTACAGAAGGAAATTCACGTATCTCTTCCGAAAGATGTATTCCTGATTATGTTCTGTATAGAGAGAAAGTTAAAGTAAATTCACAGTGATGTGGCTCCTGGAGTATCTTGGACTCAGAACAAACATAGACAGATGGTGCCAGGGTGAGTCGATCAGAAGCCTGGGGTGAGGATGAGTACTACTGGGTACAAAGTCTCATCTATGAATAACATTAACAGACGGTGAAGATTGTCACGGAGAAAAAAAGCAGTCTCACAGAAACAAAACCCCAGTTTTTATTGTGGCCTGTTGGGAATTTTAATCTGTCACAAACATGATTCAGTGATTCCAAAATTTGAAAGCTTGTCAGTAATTCCCATTATCTGTTCTACATGTCACCATTTTCTCATGCTTTAGGAAACCTTACATCCGTTTGTATATTCTCTGCTTCCACAGCTGATTACTAAGTGTAGTTTTATTTTAGGAAAGGGATGTTCTTGCTGCAGTGCAAGGATGTTCAGCAGAAAGAACTTGGGTTCTGTCAACAGGAACACAGTCAGACTTCTCATTTCAGGTGTACTTCGTTCATGGACACAGTCTGTGTCAGGAAACAGTTTTGGGACTGTTGTGAACACCCCATCTCCCAATTGTCTACCTAAAAGCAAAACATGTTTTATTGTTTCTAGTGCAGTGTTTACCAACGGGGTGGAAAACACTAACATTTGTATGACAAAAATCTGATTAACAGGAGACTTCTGAAACTGCGAAATGTTGTTTTTTTCAACACTGAATGTGTTTTTAAGGTAACAAACATTCCATATTCCAGCCATGTTTCCTTGTATGTAGTGATGGCACTGCATTCTCCTTTTTACAGTACCCCTATTGAATCTCCTAAGAAAATGTTATGTTATTTATTCTGTTGGAAACTGTTCTGTAAAAGATTTACTATTGAATTTTTGACTGCATTATGTATATTTCTTAGCTTTTACAATATTAATTACCTATGTACACTAAATAAATATTCTTTCTTTCGTTAAACACATAGCACTGATGAGTCATGATAATCCTAGGATCACAACTTTATCTCCTCTGGTGATTTGTTCAAGTATTGGCGGTTACGTCCTAGCCAATGCCTTTGCCTCTCTTTTGAGACTACCTTTAGAAGCCAGGGAAAGATGAGAGAGAGATGTATGTATAATCAACTTCTTTTGTGGGTGTTCCTATTTAAAGAAAGATCCCACTTCCAATGCTGGATCTTATTGTAACAACTTAGTTACATTAGCAGGAAGAAGAATTGGAAATTTATCAGTATTAATATTGTGCCTTCTTTGAATAGTAATGTCTGGTTAATCCTGGATACAAAAGACATATCTAAAATAAGAGTGGCAATTGATTTTGGACATCTGGATTTATTTTCTTTAGGTGGAATTGACCATGTTCTGCAGTAGGATTGATAATAGATACTTCTTTCTCCAAACGCTATTCCACAATGTTTTTAATTCAGAATAGTAGATTTGTTGTTGAACATGACTGAGGCTTGGTTACGCGAGCTTTCCAAGCATTGCTCAAATTTATTTCCTGTTTGTCAAAAAAAGGAAATCATCAAGGTAGGAACAAACCTGCCACAGAGGTAAAAAGATAGGGGCTACTTAATAATTGAAAACACTCATGAATGTTGTAAACAATGTGGAATGAACTCACTCTAATCATGATACTATAATGTCAGGAGGTGTTACATTTCGGAGCCAAGACAGTCTGACCTATTATTTAGCATGTATTTATTTTGGCTGTGTGTGTAGTTGTCTAATGAAAAAGTAATTTTGCCTTTCATAGTAAGGATAAAGAGGTTTAACACAGTAACTTAGTTATTTTGGGTATTTCTAAAACTACAAGTGTGAAGTTAATGGCTTCCTTTTGTAAGTCAACTGATGATGCAAATAAAGTAACCCGAGTGACTGTGAGAAATACTATCTCTGCTGGAGATGCCCTTTATAAATGTAATAATGTTGCAATGTACTTAATTGCCAGCAACTGAATTAGCCTCTTTTTAAGGTACATTTGGTAAACATTGCATGTCTTTAAAATGAAATTTAGCATAAAGTAAATAAAAGTATGATTTATGAAAACAAGTCAAGTATAAGATAAACCGTGAAACTTTTTTGTGAGTCAATTATTTGGATAGAACAATACTTTGTATAGTTTTAATAATGGGGCGGTTTGAAAAATGAAGACGTAGTAATTAAAAAGCATATAGGTGTGGCCCAGCTATCTTAAAACTGGTATTTATTTGAATTCCTAACTCAGTGTCAGAAAAAAATGTAGAAATAGCCACGATGCAACTATGTTTCTAATGTTTTTAGACTGATGCAACATTTCTGTTACAAAGCATTTCAATCAAGTGAGTGCATCAGGAAGAAACGTGGAATGGTAGCTATAAAAATCGGCATGTTTTTTAAATATAGAAAGTAGAATGACAGCATGCAAATACAGTGTAAAAGGAAATTTTTGTGAGAGCCAAGTGCACCCCTCTGATTTAGATTTCAGGTGAGAATTTTTGTGTAGGAGATGAAACTCTTGTTTACATCTGTGTCAACTGTGCTTGGAAAATATCCAAATTGGGGTCTTAATTTTTGCATAAATCTCGTAACATTTATTATTATAATGCATTTGTTATAATATCACAGTGTAATATTATATAATATTGTGCTGCAATAACTGCAAAATAATCCTAATTCTAGTTTATAAAGTAGTTTTCTGTTACAAAATAAGTCATGAGACGTTATTTCCATTCTATGTAGCATAAGGCTCTGACACTTCTTTCTACCTTTTTACCTGCTGGCCTGTTGTGGCTGATTGACTTAGAGGTCTAAGGAATTTTGGTTTTTGGTTGGGGTTTTCCAGTACCTAGACTACAGCAAGTGGTGATAGTCGAGAGTGTCATGATTAAAAACATATACGATGCTACATTTGATGTGCCTATTTTACAGCATCATACATGCCACAGATTTTTCCTGTGCTTTGCACCTTCTCTCACGGAAATTAACGGCAGATGCTGGTCATCAGCAATATGAGACTGAATGTTGGAAAAAAAGACTCCTTGCTTCTATGCACAGTTTCTGAAAACTCCACTACCGCTTGCCCAAAGTGCTTAGCAGCAGCAGTACATGATGATATTGTGGTATCAGTGCAGCTGAAGATTCAAATAGTGTCACCTGTTTTAAGGTGTCCTGTCTGATTGATTGTATCCTTTCCAATACTCAATAATGCTTGAGCTCATGATGCACCTTTACCCTTAGACATCATAGTTCTAAAGGCTCCCTCCGTCACTAAGAGTATTTTTCCAAACTTGAAATCCATTGCCTTTAACACAATTGTTCCTTCCTACCAGAACTGGTAGAAATTGCTCAAAAGAAGTTGGCAGTATCTGGATACGTGAGGCACACAGTGACAGCCTACATCTTGTTTTGTAATGTTAGCAAAAAAAAAAAAAGTTGACCGTAATTATCTGTAANCAACACAATTGTTCTTTCCTACCAGAACTGGTAGAAATTGCTCAAGAGAAGTTGGCAGTATCTGGATACGTGAGGCACACAGTGACAGCCTACATCTTGTTTTGTAATGTC
>VZSC01003868.1:92564-104157 GCA_013398225.1 Steatornis caripensis
AAAAAAAAAAAAAGTTGACCGTAATTATCTGTAATTTCATATCAGTAATCTTGTAATTTCTTTTACTTACTATAACTGGGATGAAATATAAATGAAATGTCAGTACAAATGCCCATCTTTAAAAATCCTCTTCTTGTGCTCTGCCACGTACACTTCCTGACAGCCTGCTTTTCTGGAAGCTACTCCTTGCTCCTGATCTTCATTGCCAGCTGAGGATTAGTACTTACAGTTTCAGCACTTTACCAAAGCAGCTCCTTTGGGATAGTGTGGATTGCAAACACACGGATAAGGCCCATGGAACTGGAGATAAAATATTTTTAATTGAGGGAATGCAGCTGTGGAATGAATTTGGAGATTTTCCTTGGAGAGTCAGGCACTGGAAGATTCTCTTTTTCAATTACAACCAGCATGCTTAATGTTATGTTGAATCAAACCTAAAATTACCGGGGAAGTGTCGGCCTTGTCACAAGGGTAAAACCAGAGGGAAAACTACCACTATGGTGTATAACAGTATGGATTTAATTTACCCACTTCATGCTTAAACTTTAAAAAAGGAGTCCTACTGATATTTCCAGTGTGGATGGAGAAGGTACAGAAGTAGGTGGCAAAATTTATTAGAAGAATGATAAACACTTGTCCTGGTTTGGGCTAGGACAGAACTAATTTTCTTTTAGTAATTTTACTTTTTAGTTAAGTCTCTTCTGAGAAGCTCCACTCTCTGACATTAACTGCATGTTTTTCCAGACAGTAGCTGCTTCTAGCAGCGATAAGGCTCGGTGTTTATAGTTAGTGCTGGAAGATCAGTAGGAATGGTATTGGAGAAAGGCTCTTGCTTATAGTTATCCCTATGGAGACGAAGGTCGATGTTTGCTTCTGCTGACTTTCTTATGTGCCAGAACTGAAAGAATGCAAAAGGGGTCACACCAGCGATGCTCCAGGTGACCCAAACCTGACCACAGGGAGTATTGCATCCCATGTGTGTCATAGTCAGTATAAAGCTGAGGGATCATGAGGGTCAGCCTCTTTCTTTATGGCCAGTGTCCGCGGAGGACTCTGCCCAATTCTTCTGCCTTCAACCCGGATCTGTGCATTCCTGAATCCAGTTCCTGCCTGCTGCTGAGTACAGCCCGGGACTTTTCCGGGGCATGCCCTGCAGTGTCCAGGTGACGTATTCATCATCAGTGGGGGGAAGCTCTATATTGATTTTGTACATATTTGTATATATTTAATTATTCTTTTTCCTATTATTATAATACATTATTATAATACATTATTATTATAGTTAGATTAAAGCTGTTTAACTTTTCCAAGCCATAAATCTCTTTCACTTTTCTCTTTCCCCCACTTTGGAGAGGGAGGGAGTTAACAAAGAGCGTCTGTCGTCTGTTTAATAGCCAGCCCAGCTTTAAACAGTGACAACACTTTTGATGGTGAAAGAATGCAAAATTTAGCTAAGGATGTTTATTTTTGAAACAAATGAAAAAAACATGATAGGAATCTATAAACCCATAATGATTTAAAGAAGCTCTTTTACAGCTTTTTTTCTATTACAGGGGCAGCTAATGAGAATGAGCTAAAAATATCCCAGTATAATCACCGAAACATTTGTATGAAAGTTGTGGAAATTTCTGTTGTAAGTTAGAATTTTAAGTAAGATTCAGAAAAGGATAATGAAGCCTTGTACAGGACTATTTTACTTTAGTATTGTTCACTGCTACCTTGCCAGCAAAGAGCAGCTTCACTGCTGCTGATAAAGTTAATAATCAAAGGATGCAGTTTTATTCAACAGTGAGCACTAGAAACAGAAAAAATTAGACAAGTAAGGTAATCCTGCCAGTTCCAGGTAGGCTTTTTGTCTAACTGACCTGTAATCCATTGATTCATTCACAGAGTCATATCTTAGTTGTTAAAACAGGAGGGGTTTTTTTCCACATTTTTGTCTTTTTTATTTATTTACATGAATTTCCGAATGTATTAAAATAAACTAGATTCAGTGATGTGACTTCGTCTGTAGTTACAAACTTACTAGGTGTCATTATGACATCAGAAAAGTGCAATGAGAGAAATATTTGATATTTTGTGAGGGGAGTCACATAAGCTGAGAACAAAACGTGGTGAAGCGTGAACTAGAAGCACTTGCAGAAAGCCCTAGTAAATGGGGAAAAGAGAGAATGGAGCCAGGGCATCTTGAAGACCTCATCTTGGCCATGTCTTTTACTTCTAAGAGTGTCTTACACAAAGTTTCTTCCAGCAGAGAATTTTTGGTCCTATTGCCCAGAGTGAGGCAAATGCTGTTATGGCATAATAGGATGTCTTTACCATGCTCCCTTGCATGACAAGCAGAGACTGAACAGCGATATCAGTTTTGGGTGCTGATAGCTCTGCTGCAGTTGGCTTTTCCTACTTGTTACAAGTGAGCAGCAGCACTGTTCTAAATCAAAGGCAAGATCATTTAGCAACCACACTCTCTTCTTTCCATTTTCTTAGCTCTTTTTCTTCTGTTCAGCATTTCAGGCATACTCAGTGTAATTCACTTAGATTTAGAGTTATTCTAAGTGACTATATAGAATCTAAATATAAGTGAATCTAAGTTAATGGTTTTTTACAATAGTTCTTTCAGTGAAAATATCAGAAAACATCATGTCCCATGTGTGTGAACTGCAGTAACTTGTTTTAACTGTGTCCATGTCTTTTTAACTTAGGATTCAGATTTTGGCCACTTTGTTTTTTTGATGTGAATCCAGTAAGAGTATTGTATTGATAAGGAAATACTTCTGTGATTTGAGAGACAGGTAGTATTTTTCTTAGTGTAAACAAAGTTATTTCTTTTGTAAGTAAGTCTTTCACCATCTTTAGAGCCTTTGTGAAGTCCTTATTTTGCAACAACTGTATTTTGTAGTTTCTTTAAACATGTTCTTGTACTTGAAGTTTCATCAGCGTGGATCTGTTCCTATTTCAGGTTTATGAATATTGCAGAATAATTAAAGTACATATTCCTTAATCAGGTAGAGAATGGGAAACATGAAAGTAATGTTTTTTTCCCTGGTTAGCTCCATCTGTAAAACAACTCAAAACATATATAGGTAAAAACCTAAAAATTTCAGAGGTTTATTTCTACTAACAACTTCAGGAGGATTTACTCTAGAAAAAGCTTACAGTGAAATATCTTACTAATTGACACTGCTGAACATGGCTGTTATTATATGGCTTATACTTAACCTCTTTGTTCTAAACAGAATAATTAAAAATCTAACAAAATCTCTGTATCAGTTGACTTTTTTTTTTGGAGTTTGGAAAAAAACGTATTTCCTACCTGAAAAAAATAGCATGGAGTTCATTTTTCCCTACATTCTTCCCTTGAACAAATTAAAAAAATTCAGATTATTTATACAAAATGCAACAACTCCCATATGAGAGACTGTGCACAGTTTTGAAACAAGCTTGGGAGTTACTGTTCCTGCACAGATTGTGGAAGGCTGGNGGAGTTCGGAAAAAAATGCATTTCCTACCTGAAAAAAATAGTGTGGAGTTCATTTTTCCCTACATTCTTCCCTTGAACAAATTAAAAAAATTCAGATTATTTATACAAAATGCAACAACTCCCATATGAGAGACTGTGCACAGTTTTGAAACAAGCTTGGGAGTTACTGTTCCTGCACAGATTGTGGAAGGCTGGGCGTCAGGACAGGTAGAAACTAAAATCTAGGTCTCTCACATTTCAAGTAAATATCCAGATGAATTAGATTTTATGGCATCTTCTGTTTTCTGGACATAATATCTGAGATTAAAAAAAAAAAAAGTTAGTGAAAGTTTAGCTAAAGCTGGTACTTCCAACAGGAAATCAAAGTAAGTGCCTCAAATGAAAAGAAATTTAATTAGAAAATTCTGACTGGCTCCTTTCCATATCTTAGATTTCTCCCAGTTATTGTAAATTCTGGGACGTAGATTGAAAAGTAGCATTTTTACTCTACTGTTGTAGTTTTTCATGCTTTTCAATTTGTATTCTCTAAATATTTTTTCGTAGATTATTTTTAACTTAAGTTTAGACATTTCACTTACGTAGATGTCTCTGAAGTTAAACCTACTGACAGTACTAAATAGTTAATTATTGTTTATTTCAGGAAACCAGACAGTTAAAATAGTACATAAGCTCTAATGAGACAGTAAAGATTTTACCTTGCCAGCAGTTAAAGTGCTGTGGATTAAGTGAATGTAGAGATCTCTACTGACATCTAGTTTCTGTCAATATTTCATTTTCACTGATATGAAAGCTGAAAACTCTGAGTTGTGAGTAGCATCAAGACTGTAGTTGTGTTATCTGCCTGGGTACAGTAATTCATTAATTTTGAATAGACTTGGATGTGAGATTCTTGTTTAAAGTTAGGCTTGAGTCTTTAATTGCTTAATATTTTTTCTTTATCTGCTGGGTTTAAAGCAGAATCGTTGTCTTCTGAAGAGGACTTCTATGTGATGCCCTTTCTCATTTCAGTTGAACACTGGCAAAACTGTCATTTTGCAATTTAGAAAAGTTCTATTTTGCATTGCTATTTTTTGTGGTTTTTTTTAAATTGCTTTTTTTATAGCCTCCACAGACCAGTATGAAAGCATAAACTCAAAGTTTTCCTGTCCATTGTGTTACATGGATCTGAAAATACATGTGAGGTCATTGGTCAAACTTTGTAAGAGTTAACTATTCTCGTACGTAATAATAGAAATGCTCTTTGAAGGGGATCTCTGAACCAGCCTCTCACTCAAAGCATGGTTATTGCCAGTACTAGGTCAGGGCAGATGGAGCTTTGGGCGAATTCTGAAAACCTCCAGGGACGGTGGCCCCACAGCCTCTCAGGATGACCTGTTNTAAATTGCTTTTTTTATAGACCCCACAGATCAGTATGAAAGCATAAACTCAAAGTTTTCCCATCCATTGTGTTACATGGATCTGAAAATACATGTGAGGTCATTGGTCAAACTTTGTAAGAGTTAACTATTCTCGTACGTAATAATAGAAATGCTCTTTGAAGGGGATCTCTGAACCAGCCTCTCACTCAAAGCATGGTTATTGCCAGTACTAGGTCAGGGCAGATGGAGCTTTGGGCGAATTCTGAAAACCTCCAGGGACGGTGGCCCCACAGCCTCTCAGGATGACCTGTTCTAGCACTGCAGTGCTCTCCTAGTGAAAACAATTCTCCCAATATCCAACCCGCATCTCCCAATGTGCTGTTATAGTGCCTTTTGCACTTTATTTTGGATTTGCGACTACTGGAAAGAGTTTGGCTCTAATTTTTTTTCAGGTGAGTTTTGGATTACATAGCTAGTTTCAGGCAGCTGTTAGGTTACTCCTTAGTCCTTGGATTGAAAAAAACTCGGCTCCTGTATTCCCACTTGGCAGATTACATGCTCTGACTTTTTATTTGTTGAAACCCTGGACTTCTCCAGTTTGTCAACACCCCTCATGAACTGACAGACCCCAATCTGGATACAATATTCCCAGTGCAACCTTGTTAGTGTCAACTAACAGGGAAAAATAACTTCCCTTTATCTGCTGCTTATATTCTTGCTAACGTAGCCCCATATTTATTTTGTCCAATTTGTAATGGGAGCACACACACCACTGGCTGATAACCTCATTGCCACCCTATTTTCCAGGGTTTCTCATCAGCAGAGCTCATGTTCAGCCAGTGATTTCCTAGCCTCTACCCCAGCACAGGGGGTTATATGTATAAGAATAGTATCCATTCAGAAGAAAAGTGGATGTAATCAGTGACAGGTTAGCTAGCACTATTGTAAAAGTAGAAGGCATTGAGTGTTTAATGTAGTACAGGGAAGAACGTTGTGTGTTACGAGATAGTCATTGTCACTAGGCAGAAGAATCATTGACTGAATAGACTTGGCAGAACTGAAAGCGAACAAACCCTTTTTGTAGCCTGGATTCCAGCCACATCCGTGCTCCATGCCTTGGAATAGGAAATGAAGCACAGGCCACAGTTACTAATAAAACTTTGAGAGAAGTGTAACCAGGAAATGAGAAGTGGCTGCTACGCTTACATCTGGCCTCAACACCCTAGATACTTGCCTAACAGTTGCCTTTCTAGTAGCAGATTTTCAGCAGCTTTGGAAATTTCAGCAACATTTAAGTAAACTTTCAGAAGGCAGGAAAGGCTTTGGAACTTCTTGTCAGTAGTAAGGATTTTTTTTTTTTTTTGGTAAAATGCTGAAATTTTTGTGGGCATTTCTGGAAGACAGGAGAAAATAAAAACTTCTGCACACTAAAAAGAGATATCAGACTACTGAATTTGCTTTTACTTGTGTTTGGCAGTACCTTGTAGATCATGAGAACCACGGGTTGCTGCTTTTTGATTGATCTTGAATTTCTAATTTCCAGAAAGCTGTGGGGAACCAAGAATAAGCAGAATTAAATTCACTCAATTCCAGAACAAAGCAAGGATTCCAATAGAAAATATTTCTTGACCCTGACAGAGCAATACAAGCTCTCACAAACAGTTGCTTTTGACACTGAGAAGTCCTCTATGCAGCTGTGGAAGACCATGTTTTACAGTGCAAAAAAAGTCTCGACTAGTCATATAAGCCTCATGAACTTCACCACTGTGACTTCCAGCAGATATGAGTGTGATTCAGGGAACTCATTCTCACATAGGCAGAACTTAAATTTCAGTTTTCCAGCCTAACTTTTCGTTATCATTAGGTCTTTGCATAAATTCGTACAAACTTCTCATTTTCCTCTAAAATTTATAGCAGTTTTTAAAGTGGATACTTGTATTTTTTGAAACAATGAGGAAAAGGAGAGAAATTTTACATCAGTACAGAGATTACATTGTCAAAATATGCATATATATTGATTATAGATAGGCATTGCTGAGTTTTCTACTTAAATGTTCTGTTACTATGTGATTTAATGTAATTATCTGTGTTTACAACCAAAACCAGCCTATCATGCCTAAGAATAAGATAATTTGTATTACGGGTATGCATTTTGGCCTAAAANCTGTGATTTAATGTAATTACCTGTGTTTTCAACCAAAATCAGCCTATCATGCCTAAGAATAAGATAATTTGTATTACGGGTATGCATTTTGGCCTAAAATGCAACTCATCTGCAGAGCCTGTGTTTTCAGTCTCGCAGCACAGATCTTTGCCACTTGCATTAAGAGAGTAACTCGTTGCAGTATAGGGACGGGAAACTGTAGGCTTCAGCCCCAGGCTCTGAAGTTTGGCTTAGTACCAATTACTTCCAGTTCCCTGGTAACTGAACTCTCGCAATGTTCTGAGTAGAGACTTGAGTGCAGACAGTTTGAACAAAACAGAGTTTTATTTGCATTGCATTTTCTGGAAAGTTCATTATACAATTTTCACTAAACGTGTTTCAAATACTGTACTGTTCTAAACACTTTTTTATCACTGCATGTTATTAATTTAGTTTTTGGCTTAAACCCTTGCAGGCTAGATGATTAAAAAAATATTAATCTATAAAGTAGATCAGAAAGGTTTTTTTATGGACTTCCATCACAGTTTAAAGCTGGGCTGGCTATGAAACACACAACAGATGCTCTCTGTTAACCTCCTCAGAAGGGGGGAAGAAAAAAGGGAAAGAGACTTACGGGTTGAAAAGTTAAAACAGCTTTACTCTAACTACAATAGTAGTTATAGAATAATAATGAAATATATACAAATATATAAAAAAACTGATACTGAGCTCCCACCTTGCTGACAATACATCACCCAGATGCTGTGGGGCATGACCCAGTGAAGTCCCAGACTGTACTCAGCAGGAGACAGGAACTGGATTCAGGAATGCTCAGATCAGGATTGAAGGCAGATGAATCAGGCAGCACCCTCCTCCGATACCCGAGCTAGGCAGACCTGGAGAGCAGTATCACCAGGACTTCCCTAACAGCCCCATGCTGGGCTTAAATAGGCTCCTGGGCCATGGGTGTGGGTGGAAGCACCAGGGGAGGCTGCTTCGGGTCGTTAAAGCCCTCAGGCCCTGGCCATAAAGGGAGAGGGAGTGACCCTTGTGATCCCTCAGCTTTGTACTGAGCGTGATGTGTGGGGGCTGGAATACTGCATTGGGTCAAACCAGGACAACTTCCTAAAATGAGTATTTTGTTTTAAGTATGTATGTTCATCTCAAGGGGTTCTGCTCAGTAAGTAGAACACATGTTTAGTGTAACTGATTATTTAATAGATTTTTGCCTTTTGTGTTTGATTTGTTCTGACAGCTATTAATACATGTAATATATTTCTTGGAACAGAAAAACATGTAATAACGAACTGTTTTGGCAGACAATAAGTTGTTTGCTATTAGAACAAGGATTTTAGAAAATTGCTCTGTGTAACCTTGAAAAGTTTATACTTTGAGGCAAAAGTTGTGAACTCTTGTGCCCAAGAGGAAAAAAAAAAGTGAAATTATTTCAGTACAGGAGGCTTAAGAGTTGGCAAAAGGCTTGTGCTTTTTATGCATCAGTGAGAGTGGTAAGCAAATAATTGTACAAACAAAGGCTGTAGATTATAAGGAATCCACAAAACTGAACATAACCTAGAATAAGCTTGAAGTTCAGCATAGATAATATGCTTTAAATGAAGAGCACGATGTTTGGCAAAACTAAAAGGCAAGCAAGGTCTCAGAGATTATATGTGTTATCAATGGAAACGGGCCAGACTACCGGCTACCAATTATATACTGTTGTCAGTGTAAAACGTTGAAATGTGCCAGGTTTCCAGATTTCCAAATTTTACTCTCAACTTCATCTAGCTCTTTCTCATTAGTAACTCGTGTCCTGCCCCGTTCAACAAACAGTCAACAGTGAACTCTCTTTGAACCACTGAGAAGGCAGAGGAAGCCACTTACCCCTGACTCCACAAATGCCTGAGGGCAATGACGACCCTCACATCCTTCCCATGGAGGCCAGAGACATGACCCCTCTCCCTGCTCTGCTACAGGCCTGAAGGTTCTGTAAGCACGTGGCTGAAAGCGAGAGAAAAACATGCAACTGCTCTGTCCTGAGGGCAGCGTGTGCACTCAGAGTTGAACTCAAATGACAAAAGCAGGTAGATTAGGAAAACGACAGATAAGCAACATGAAATACCCTTGCTTTCCCCCTTTCTGGAAAAGGATCAGTGGCAGTTGAGAGCTCCAGACGGCATTTTGATACACAGAAGAGGCATGTCTCCAGCCTCCTGTCTTGCCTGATGGAGCGAAGGAGCTCCGTCTTTGTTCCTACAACTCCTCTATGGTATAATGTAAAATATATTATTAGGGGAGTTTTCCTGAAAAAACAAAGCAAATCCAAACATTTTTTGCCATATGTGTGGATATCTATGGTAAATAACATTGTTTGAGATAATTTTTAACTGACTCGTGTGGTAATATTTGTTTTGGTAAGAGCCTCTGACACTTCTGATGAAACAGTTTTGTGTCATTATATCTGAACTATGTAAAGGATATATTTCTGCGTTAAGGAAATTGATCCCCCAGATTTAGTTTTTTTCCAGGAGGTTATTCTTTCTTCTATCTTAGACTTCATGTGTGTGTTTTAACAATCTCATCTCAAGAATCTCTGGTAGGATAATTATAAAGAAAAATAAATCTCTGTAATTATTTGGCTTAGTATACCATTTCAATGTTTCAGAGAAAATGTTTCATTTTTGGGGGTTTTGCTTGTGTCTGTTCAGCAAGCTAAATAAACTGCTTGAACTAGATTCATAATTTTTAGATTGCTAAAATTTACGGTCTCTATTAGCAAAATTAGGTGAGTAGAATTCCATGCTAAGGATTTAAAGATCACTGTTCAGACCTCTTTAAATCACAAGGATAAAAACAAAAGACAAGTCAAAGTTCTTTTTGTTTTCTCTTTGTATTTGAGTATCTTACAATATGCTGTGTCACTTTCCCCAGCTTTTTTCAGCAATGACAGGAGCTAAAAAATTCTAACTTTTTACGATGAAAATCAGATTTCCCCTGACTTGATTTACCTTCAGATATAGGGTCTTTGAGAAAAAAACTGCTATTACAGAATGTTAAATGAGACTGTAACTTTGGTCATTTGGACAGTTTTACCTATCATATTTTGAGATTTGAGTATTGTGGGCTTGGAAATATGAATGAAGTAGCACGCCTGAAGGAATTGTTGCAGTTCTGCCTGCACATGGCAACTGACTATGAGTGTGCTAGTCCACTGGGAATGGAAGGTAAAATGTGTGTGTGTATCTTACACTACTGTCACTGGATTTTACACCTAAGGTAGTCTTCTACCTTACATTTGGCATGAGATGGAAATACCTATATAACAATACCAATGGCTTAAATCATTTATAATAACTTGTTAAGCTGAGGTAACTTGTTATGGGCTTGCACCTAGTGCTTGAAAGGTGATTGAAAAAGCATTTAAAATCATTACTCTGTGCAGTGTTTTTGGATAAATGAAGATTAACTATATCAAGAGAAGATAACTGCATCTGTCTGGGAGAATTAGGTAAAAGTACACTTGGCAGAACAAACTACCTTTTTTTTTTCGGTAATAACCAGTTTATTGTCTAGAGCCATGGACCCTTGGATCACTCGGCCCATGTTTCCTACTGTTGTGTTTGTAGCTAACAGCTGATCACATCCTAAAGCAAGGTTACTTNCACTTGGCAGAACAAACTACCTTTTTTTTTTTCGGTAATAACCAGTTTATTGTCTAGAGCCATGGACCCTTGGATCACTCGGCCCATGTTTCCTACTGTTGTGTTTGTAGCCAACGGCTGATCACATCCTAAAGCAAGGTTACTTCTCTTCGTAGCAGCTGGACTGTGTATGCATGTTATCAGTGTTGGGCCTCCTCCTAGAGTTTAGTTACAATGAAAAAGAAGTAATTCTTGCACACTATGCTTCTGGAGCATCGTAAATTAAATATATTGCTTTACTACAGTATTTCTCTCTGATTTGTCTTTTGAAATTGATTGCAATTTAGTGATTGCAAAGTATTTGTGGGCTTAAATAAAACAACTGTTAATGATCTCTTCTCTTCTGCAGAAAATTACATCAGCAGTTTGAAATGTATAAGGAGCAAGTGAAGAAGATGGGTGAAGAATCACAGCAGCAGCAGGAGCAGAAGGGTGACGCCCCGACCTGTGGCATCTGCCACAAAACAAAATTTGCTGATGGCTGTGGCCATAACTGTTCATATTGCCAAACTAAATTCTGTGCGCGCTGTGGAGGAAGAGTGTCTTTACGGTCAAATAAGGTATGAAGTTATGAAAGTTTAATAACAAGCTTCTCCAAAACTCAGTATCTCTTATTCATTGCTTATGCATCCAACTCACACAGCTACTTAAACAGATTTCCTTTAAGGAGGTAATGATACCTACTTTAGGGGCTTTTAAGACACCTGTCTTCATTTAAAAAAAAATTGCATGTGCATATGGATTTGTGACTGTGGCTTTTGTGACTATGACTTTTCTACTAGCAGACAGACTCATGAAAGCTCTTTGATTGGAGGATTGAATCTTTGTATTGGAGACAGGGAGGTATACCTAGTGATCTGGTGATGCTAATGTTGAGACGCTGATTGTTAAAAGTTAGAGCAAGGATTTG